>JASCZW010001190.1:0-54418 GCA_034211315.2 Aedes japonicus
GTATCCTGGGATGACGATGCTGACTTCCGGTTTGAGGTGTGTCTCGGTGACGATGGCGATGTCGATGGCCTTCCTGTTAAGGAAGTCACCGAGCTCAAGAGTTTTGTTCCGGATGGAACAAGCATTCCAGTTGAGGATGCTGATGGTGCGTTTACGGTCCATGTTTGAAAATAAATTTCATCGTCACGGACGTGGCGGCTTTGAGCTGTTCCTCCTTGGAGCGGCAGGAACGTAGTTGGCGATAGAGCTCTTGCACGAACTCCACCATTTGCTCCGAGTCGTAGAGCTGTCCATCGACGGGTGGTTGCGTTGAAGTACTGCAACTTGGATTGCCCCAACCTGGAGGAGGAGTCGGGTTGGGGGCGGCGGCAGCTGCCGCGAAACGATGATGCACGGAAGCTGACGGGCGGTTTGCTTGGCGCTGATTTAATGGGATCGGTGGTAGGTTTGGCACCTGATACCGAAGTGACGGGAAGTTCTCCTCGTTCATCGGAGGTGGCGGACGGCGTTGAGCAGGCCGGGACTTGGTGGATGACTTCTTGCGGATCGCCAAGAATTCAGCACGTTTGGGGCAGGTCCGGTTGCTGCTTTCATGGTTTGCGCCACAATTTGCGCACTTCAGTAGGGCACCTTCTTCCATCGGGGCACAATCGTTGGTGCTGTGGGCTCCAGCACATTTGCCACATCGCGGTTTCATGTGGCAGTTACGAGTTCCATGGCCGAACGCAAGGCGGTTGCCACACTGCGTCACGTCGTGCTGTCTCGGACGATACCGGTCCCACTCGACGATGACGTCGAAAAGGGCCCGTGTTTTTATCAGTTCCGCGCATCGTGACGGATCCCTTCACAAGGTGCACCAGATAGAGTTGGTCCCGGTAGTTACCGTGTTGCTGGCGCCTGATGGGGAACACCTTCTGAGGCTTTGGTGCCGCCGCTTGTAGCTCTGTAATGATTGACTCGGTGTGAGTTCCGGAAGGCCACGCAGAATCACCTTCATTGGCTTGCTTCCGGGCGCATCGTGAGTGTAGAACTCGTGTTTCTTTGCGACTAGGTGAGCGCCGACAGCACGGTAGTCAGCCTCCGTCGAGCACATTACCTTGGTGCCATTACTGCACAGCTTGTACAGCGGATGAATTTGGATAGCTGCAAGCTCGGTTCTGAGTGCAGCAATGTCCTTGGATGTGGTGAAGAGCGGGGAACCTTCACCTTCTTTGGCACCTCCTGGACTGGAAGCACTGCGAATTGGTTGCTCGCTAGGAGACGAGCGTTACGATCCACTGGATCGGTGTCATCGTGGCGCAGTCGCTTGAGCCGCCCGGTTGCGGTAATGTTTCGGGAGCGGATGTCGCCGTTGGTCGATTTTTACGACCCATTGCCACGGCAATAGGTCGAGCGGGAAATTTTTCCAAACTTTGAAACACTTTTTTCTGCTTTGCCACCACCAGTAGATGAGCAAGCGCAGGCGATAGATCGCGAACCGAACACGCAATCGCGAGAAAGCGGACGAGGGGAAAAACGGGAGAAAAACTTTTACTGCGAGTGAGCGAAAAACACGACCGAACGTGTCGCTTGGTAAAACTGGAATAGTGTGTCAGGCATGAATTTGGATTTGTTTATACCCACTCGCAGAGACCAAATAAAGCAAGGAGTGGAGCTGCGGTGTGCGCAGGCTGCAAAATGTGTTGTGTGGTTTCCATGCCTACCGGATGGTAGTTAGATGGGCGTTACTGCTGGTTGATGTGCACATCGTTCAGTTTCAGTTTCCGGAGCGGACGGTTCGGGCGCGAACAGGTAGAGTTTGCTTGAAGTTATCATCATCTCCTTCTCGTCGTGTTTTATAAACTTTCACTGAACGATCAAAACTTTGATAAATACTGTTTACGTCAGCTACCATTGGAAATGGTAAATTTACAAAATCTCCCGCGTACATTTTAAGTTGTTTCTTCCACACAACAGACGATTTTGTTAGGTCAATTCTAACTGAGTATGCTTTATAGGTAACTTGCAATTTTGTGAGCATTTACTCAGATTGTACTTTTTATCCATAAGAATTTAGATTTTCGAAAAGTAAATACTCAAATTCTTGCTTTTGTCATATCGATGTGAGTGAAAGCTCAAGTAAAAGGTTTGACGTACGCATTTAAGCAAAGTAAAAGCTTTTACTCACTTTAGTCATATGACCTATTGGTAACAATTGAATCTTGGACGCCAATAATGAATTGCTCGAGAATTGTTGTTCAATGTTGAATTATTTCAATGATAATTCTTCGAGCTCAAACTTTCGGTTTGTGGTGGGCATCCCATTAATATTATTAAAAAAACATTTTTTTTAATAATTTTAAAGGTGTGCTTATGGTTTCGGCTACCACAATGAATACTCATCCGCCTTCCGGAAACTTCAGGAACCTTTTTCCGTATATATTGCTGAGCTGGCAGCAATCAATTTCGCATTGGGGATAATTTCCGGCATGCTCATAGACCATTATTTCATCTTCTCAGATAGTCTCAGTTCTATTGAGGCCCTGCAGTCGATGAAAACAGTGAGGCACTCATCTTACTTTCTTTCTAAAATAAGGGAGAAAATGTGTGCGTTGGTCGAAAGATCATTGAAGATTACCTTTGCTCAATTCCAGGCAATGAGATAGCGGACTCTCTAGCAAAGGTGGGCGCACTAGAAGGCGAGATTTTTGAAAGAAGAATTTCACATGATGAATTTTTCCCATTAGTACGTCAGAGTTCTCTTCAAAGTTGGCAAAACTATTGGACAAGTAATTCTCTTGGGCGGTGGTTACATTCCTTTATTCCAAATGTTGTAAGTCGCGGTTTCATTCGTGTGATGTCAAGACTTATGTCCAACCACTACTCGCTAGACGCACATCTCTACAGAATTAACTTCGTCGATAGCAATTAAAACCGGTTATGATGACATCGCTCACGCAGGTTGGCATTGCCCGGATAATGATGCCTCCAGAACACGACTATTGGATACCCTAGTGGCCCTAGGTAGACAACCCTTCCGCGAGGTAAGAGATGTTTTGGGAATGCGTGATCTTCCCTACATGCAAGCGATTTACGAATTCCTTTGTTTGTCTGATCGAATAGTGTAACGTTATCACCTCCCTTATTACCACTCTAGTAAATTCCCTACCATTGTGTCCCAGTTATATTATCCCTTTGTTTCCGTGCTACTTGTACCTGCCCAACAAGGATTACAGCGAACGACGATTTGGTAGATGTCGCAACCATGAGCAGCAACTGATACCTGAAATAAGCTACCTATCTAGCCCCTTCCAAACGATAATGTGACCCATTAACCTCGAGCTAGACACAAGTAATTGACGCCCCACTTTTACTAAAATCGAAAAATTAAAACAATGTTAATTACAATATTGAATACCGGCTCCGCAAAGTGTTATACACGCCTGAGCCTAACAAATAAACGAACTGATTAAAAGAAAAGTGTACTTATAATTTTAACTAACTAAAGTGTACTTAAAATTAGAACTATTGGTACGGTAGCTCTTACGAACTTCATTCTCCAAACTCTTTAAATCTGAATATAAGGACCTGACCTTCTATGAATAACCTAAATTCAGTCCTTGAATGTTTCAACTAAATTTTCTGTCAGTGACGGTTGTCAGTTTCGCTTGTCAATTTTTCCTCTGATCTAGCAATAAAACAAATACAAAAAAACACCTCGCGATTATTATTGCCATCAACACGAAGTTTAAGCGAAAGGATTTAAAAGGCCCTACTTTTCAACGAAACCTTTAAAAACTGAATGCAAAACAAACCAACATGAAAATAAACTAGATAAAACATGCTTTGGCCTCGTCTCGTAGCTCTATTTTATTATATTTGCAACGTTCTTTCTTTTCCGCCAACATTGAAACAAACAATGAGCGGGTGTTGGCTGGTGATACAATTAGTTTCGTGGCCGAAGGCATTAGCACCACCCGGCAATGTTCCGCCTGCGTTAGTATGGAACCTAACCTTGATCTTGTGGTACGCTGTCTGTCGGTGCTCTGCCACAAGTAGGTCACACGAAAACATGTGATTTCGGTACCGGCACTACTTCCCATGTCGTCGTCGCCGAAGCCTACTTTGATTGATTATGTAAATTTTTTAGCGCATGTTCCCATCGATTGCCAGCACAGATTGAATTGGGTCATATATCATTTCAACTGAAGTTGTGGCTTTCATGTAGGGTAAAAAAAAGCGCGTGACCCAACTGCGAGCAAAACCCATAAATAAATCTGCACCCTTCGCGGATCGGACGGCGAACATGATCCCGGCTGCCGTGTCCGGGGCGTGTCCCAGGGAAGGGTGGCACCTGAAACATGCGACACAAGTAGCATGAGTAAACGTCAATCTTTCCGTCAATAGGCCTGTCCCCTGTCCACCGACCCCAAGAGACGGATTTATTGATTGTGTTTCGAGAACCGGCTGCTCGTGGTAAGAACAAATCCACTCTCATTAGCTCCAGCCGTCTTTGAGATAGTGATCGATGTCGATACGACACAGCTGATAGCGTGTCTTATGCCAATCTAGGTACGCTACGGTTGGCTACAAACAAAGCGCACCCGGTTCGGAAATTTGCAAACCTTTGCACTATCAGAGCATATTAATCACCGCAGAAACCTCCAAGTTTGGACACACTTCGGACCGGACTGCAAAACATCAGGACAAGTATTTTAAGAATTAATTGAATAGTAATAAGCATGTTGTCTTGCCGGCGATAGAGAGCGAAGAGAATGTTGATTTCTATTAGATTCAATTAAGCGACATAAATTGGTACAAACTAGACCGAACGTCAACGGTCGCGGCTTAGCTGACCAGCAGATTTCAAACAGTAGACGACGTACGGACTGGAGGAGTTTCGGTGAACGTGATCAAATGGCCACGATCGGCACGCGTTCCGAATACGTACGACTAGTTCTGACAGAACATGAAATATGGTAATTGGACATGTTAAGGGAAACGAGCCAAATGGCGCTATGAAGTATGTATGTATGTATTCCAGTCCCGGACTTTAAGCCATACTAATTCAAATTTGAATAGATAAACGTATTTTCAAACAAATCACAGCAAGTTTTCCCTCATGATCTTAAAAATTGAAAATAAAAGCATTCCGAGTTGTTCAAGAAAACGAATGCTTCTCATTGCTAACCAACACACGTAACGGACACTTTCCATCGATTAAATCTAGCATGCAAAATTGGATTAAACCTATCATCGATGAAGATTGGCAAAAAAGGGAATCAAAGCTTATCTTTTCCACGAAATCACTACACACAATGGCATGCATCGCTTCTCAAAAGCACAACAAACCATATCAAAACAACAGAATCATCGGTCAATAGGTACACACACCCCCCGTTCCAATTCCAGCGCCCACCAATCCGAAACCGCGAACAAACGAAAATAAACTTCATTAATCCATCAAACGGGCAGCGTTTGTAACGAGTCCGCTGGCTGAATGTGTATGAGTGATCAATGAACATAAAACTTTCATGATCGTTTGAAGTAATTATTTCCGACTGTTGCCTTAGCTACCGTGTCCCTGCCGCCAGCTTCCTATCCGCGCCGCCCGCTGTGGTGATGCATGATTGCATTTTTATTTATGACTCAAAGAGCACGTGGAGCGCCAAACACTACCGGCGGACAACCCGAGCAAAGACTTGCAATCGGATGTTCTGCTTAGGTGAAATTGTGACATACATTAAATCATGTCAATCATATCGTAATATAATGATACTATTACTATTATGCAAAACGTATGACGGACAATTTCAATATGATTTAGTTAGTCAGATGAATGAGAAAATTATAGAAGAACTTCATGCTACTAAGGACGTTTTGAAAAGCTCGGCGAGGGATGTTTAAACTGTAAGAGCAAGCTGGAAGCCCAATATAATTAGAAATATGGCAACGAAGAATACCAAATTAACGGTCAAATTTTATTTTAAAGGTGTCCACATCGAAATTGCATCACCAAAATAACGCTTACTTTAATTCCGGTGTCCACATCATTGACAGATACTATGCAGCCTTCCTCGGCATCAAACCCGAAGCAGACCAGCTGAATTCGCAACTGCAGAAATATACTTCTCTTCGAAGAAATTTGGGCCCGAAATTAAGACAGGTGTCTGAGTATGAGGCACCGAGGAAATCAGCAAGCAGTACTGTTTGTCAAAGAATAAACAATCAAAACGGAATTTAAAAGAAAATAACACAGCCCACTCAAAACCGCATGGTTTATATTCGATAAAAATTCGACTTAAAATTGCTCTCATTTTGCTGTCAGACTTAACTCGGGCCTCCGCAATCTCCGATGCGGTTGATTGTCGGCTTTTTTATCGGTTTTCTCGCACATTCACAACCACATGTTTGAATTTTTCCACAGCAATGATTGGAGCCGGTATCGTTGGAGCAGACAATATTGTAATTCGTAATGATGGCCTATTGTTGATATGCTCAACCAAACACAAACTGCATAAATTAATTAAATTTGCGAAACTGTGTGATTTAATGACATTGAAATGGATTGATAGGATTTAATATTATACGCATTGCAATTGAATGCAAAACAAAGACGTAAACGTTTTGTTTAAATCAAACAACCAAACTGTAGTTTATCAAATCCAACTCTTTGTACATCAATATATTTGTAAATTTATGATAAAATATTAGAGCAATAATAACATCATTTGATCAGATGTGTTTAGTGATCACACAGAGCATATCAAGTCCATTTGTAGATTGAATAAACTATTTTCAGAAAGGTGACCAAATTAATATAGTTTCAGATGCTCTGGAACTGACATACATCAATTGGGGTGAAAATTCCAGGGCCTCTCTTATAAGGTTATTTCTCTCATTTTGAAGTTAATTTGTTGGTTATATTTGGTGGTTTTGGAAACAACTCATTTATTTTCATCTCAGTTATTGCTCAAGATATTTAAAAAATCAAATTTAGCTTATTCATATATAAAGAGTGTTTCGATCAAAATTTAGTCGACTTAAATTTGACGTATTTCCTTTCATCGTGCATTAAAAAATGTTGCACACCACTCATTTTGAAGATGCGCGCGTGTAGCATCATGCTTCTATTTTGATTTTGAGATAGCACTTCAGTTATCAAAATGTCGTCGAAGAAAGAGAAGCAACGCTTCAAAATTTTGCACGTGCATGGTGAAAATCCAAACTACTCTCACGCTAAGTTGGCGAAACTGTTGAATGTGGCTAAATAAACTGTTACCAACGTGATAAAAGTGTTCGGTGAACGATTGTCGACAGCCAGGAAAGCTGGATCGAAAGCCGGAAGTCACAGCGACGACAAAAAGAGTTGGCCGCTGTTTCAAGCGGAACCCCAACCTCTCCGTCCGAAATGTCGCAAAGAAGCTGGGAGCTAAAAAACGAGCTGGACTGTTGACTTACAAAAAAGTGGGACTCCAAATCGCGACGATAAACAAAACATGTCGGCCAAAGCACGATCGCGAAAGTTATACACGACGATGCTGATGAAGTTTAATTGCTTGGCACAGGACAATGGTACAGCTACCTGGACAGGAATTTTATACGGCAACCTGACGGGGAAAGGTGGGAGATATTTATTTAAGCTCATTAAACTGTCAAAGTTCGCGAAGAAATATCTGGTGTGGCATGCCATCTGTATCTGTGGCTTGAAGAGCAACCGTCAACCAGGAAATTTATCTGAGCGAGTGCCTACAAAAACGTCTACTGCCTTTCCTGAAGCGACATAATTGTTCCGTTCTATTTTGGCCAGATCTGACATCCTGTCATTACGGAAAAAAAGCTATGGAGTGGTATGCTGCCAACAACGTTCAAGTGGTGCCCAAGGACAAGGACCCTCCCAACACGCCAGAGCTCCGCCCAATCGAGCAATATTGGGCCATCGTTAAGCGGAACCTTAAGGAGAATCAAAAAGCTGTTGTGAGCGCGAAACAGTTCGAGGCAAACTGGCGTTCTGCGGCGAATAAAGTGAACAAGGAGACTGTACAATCTTATGGCAGGTGTTAAACGAAACACCCGGCAATTCGCATTCGGTAAAAAGGAAGCTTAGCTGAATGTTTCTCCTGTATTCTGTGATAACTGACATTGAAAAAGAAAAAGAATTTGACTTATTAATAAAAACTTTGATCGACTCTCACACACACGGACAGAAATGATGCATGATTGATATAACTTTTGCCATAGTTATCCCAAGCTTCGAAGATATTCTTGACATAGTTAATTTAAATGGTTGTTTGAAAATGATTTGAAAATGATCAAGCATATATTTCATTTGAATCAACGTTATTGAACATCAACCATTAAATGCTTAAATCAAGCATACATGTACTTATTTGAATCCGTGTTTATCGTTTAATCACTCATACTTGAAGGTTAAATAGGGCATGTAGCAGCTCTACTGAGCCTCGTGGCTGCCATCCGCACTCAACGACAAAGCGAAGGAAAAGAAGTATCATGGCGGCGGCAGACCACTCGGTTGACTTGGACGACGACCTGGTTGAAGAGTTTTATGTTGACGAAGAAGTGGTAAAATTATTGAAATCGTTTGGATTATCCGCGGCGGGCATCGAAGAGTTTGTAGGTATGTAAGCAAATTGTAACTATTCTTTAAAGTAGTTTTAATGAATTTTGATTTCAGCTAACGGGTAGGACATTGATGCGCTACAATTGATCGAGCGTGAAGAAGTCGAAGCGCATCTCCCTCCACCGCGACTAGCGGCCGAACCAAGTGCATTCGAGGATTGACTGACTGGCGACGGTCTCTGGTAATTTGCTCATCATTTTCATTTCGAAAAATAGTAAGTAATCTGCAATTTACTCCGTAGGGATTACCACCTCGCCGCTGAAAGGCAGAAATATTCAGACATCTGATCCACCGAGCGTTGCGCTCGGTAATCTGCCGCGGCAACAATGGACGGCGCAAGCTCTGATCAATAGGTCAAACATAATATAAAAAATAATATAATAATAAATAATAATAAGTAATATCCAAAGAATATGTGCTAATTGAGTAAAAGTTCCTATAATGGTGGTATTTTAGTGCAAAATATTCCAATTAGAACATATTGTAATAAAAATACCACCATTATAGGAACTTTTATCGTAAATTTAACGATTTTTTTGATTTTTGGAACCAACCATAACATCATTTGAACGAATCTCTGTGTAAGCTTAAACCAACCATCCGATACCATTAGTTCAACCATCAAAATAAGGTCAAATTGAACATAAACATTATTTAATTTATCATGAGAATCAGAGAGCTGTCAAATCATCAACAATGAATATTGTTGATGTTAGCATAATATGGTTGATTCAACCCTATTTCATGCTCTAATTAGATCATCAATTCTGTTTAATTGAAGCTTCCATTATTCTTCGATTTACTGTATTATGCGTAAAACAATCTCAAAAAAGTATTATATAAAAGTCAATGCACAAATATGCTTGATCGGGACCGGAATATTATTGATATGACTTTATTTTTTTCTCCGTGCATGACTGTTTGACCACATTTTGATCGGAACACCCTTTAGTTCTTTACGTGTTTGAGTGCGCTTTACCAAATCTAGGTCGGTATCGTTCGTTTTCTATCCCAAACCCATGTAAAATTCCGTTTACTGAAACGAAAAAGTAAAGAATCGAAAAGAAATTACTGCAGCAGTTTCCACCTGAAAAGGACGAAAAATAAAATTGGAATTTGTAAGGTTTTCACGCAAACCAATTGGAGCTGCCACTTTCACTTTCTGAAAAATATTCCGCTCGATTATTCCGTAAGTGTAGGTGACATTTCGATCCATGCTGATCTATTGTCAAAATTCCGCTTGGTAATATTGAAAAAAAAATCCATAACCTCTTTACGGCCGTCGATACTGGCCTTTTATTGGGAAACATGTGTCACAGTTGCGGTCGTAAAAAAACGTATGATTGCACAAGTAAGTCAGCTTTCTGAAAAATTGCAAGGCTTCTCCAACGCGATCCTTCTTTGACAGCAATATTTAAGCCGCGACAGCAATATTTAAGAAACAGACTTATAAAGCTTAATAATTGCTCCAAAATTGGAATAATTCCAGCATGATTTATACACCATGTCCAATATACTCTCATACAAAATAAAACTCTATTTATTTCAAATCGATAATCCAGATTTTATTGATAACTTTCCCCATTATATTGCATATAATACTGATCAACTACAGCATATGTTTTGGAATAACCTTCTTAACCAGCTCCAGACGTTTTTCGAACTCACAGCGTACGATCGTCCCTTGTGCGTCAATTAGTACACTTCGCCAGCATGTATGGCCATACGAAATAATCCAAGGGATTCAGATCTGGAACACCTCTTGTACATATGGCTTGACAACTTTCTCCAAAACTTCCGTTTTATAATATAAAGGGTGTATTCGATAAAAATGGCACACAGAAAATCTTCGGTAACTTTTGAATCGTATGAGTAAAAAACCTAGAAATTTGAGTAGATCTTATCCATAGTGTATTATTCACATCTGCCAAGTTTCATAGTTATACATTCAGTAGTTCCAGTCATGTCGTCGAAACAAGAAATTGTCCGTGAGAAAATTTTGTGCACTCACAATCAAAATCCAGGGCGTCCCACCGGTGGATTGCTAAAGGCTTGGGATTGCAAATACAACTGCTAAAGGCTTGGAATTGCAAATACGTGTAATAAGAACCTTCAAGGAGCGTCTGAGTGTCAAAGGAAGGAAGGGAGTGGTCGTAAAAGTGGTCCAATGGACAGTAAAATGGCCAGGAAAGTCGTACAACAATTCAAGAACCGTCCAAACATGTCAATTCGAGATGTCGCTAAAAAGTCTAAGGTGTCAGTCGGTTTTGTGCAGAAAACCATGAAGCGTGCTGGGTTACATGTTTACAAAGTGCAAAAGCCCCAAGCCGGAATGAAAAACAAAACATCACTGCGAAAACCCGCGCCCGGAAACTTTACACGAAGCTGCTCACCAAATCCGGTTGCATCGTGATGGATGACGAAACATACGTCAAGGCCGACTTCCGTCAACTTCCTGGGCAAGAATATTTCGTTGCCAAGTCGAAGTTCGATGTTCCGGAGGATGTTCGAAAGAAGAAACTATCGAAATTTGCAAAGGAGTTTCTAATCTGGCAGGCGATTTGCGGATGTGGTGAAATAAGTGCTCCCTTCATCACTTCCGGAACAATAAACGGTGCGATTTACACGGAAGAGTGCCTTAAGAAGCGTCTCTTGCCATTTCATTAAGAAGCACAAAGGATCAACTCTGTTTTGGCCTGATCTAGCATCCTGCCACTACGCTCGAGCAACGTATTGGAGTGGTACCGAGCCAGCGGAGTCAATTTTGTGCCAAAGGATATGAACCTACCAAATTCTGGAACTTCGTCCAATTGAAAAATTCTGGGCAATTATGAAAACGGAACTTTGCAAACATCCCAAAACTATAAAAACAGAGCTAGAATTGAAGAGAGATTTGGGTAAAAACAACAAAAACGCTGGAAAGGAAAAATCGGTTGTTTTCCAGAGAGAATTTGATGGGTGGAGTGAAAAAGGAAGGTGCGGGCATTCGGGATGGGAGACGAAATTGAATAAAACAAATGTTGTAAATCCAAAAAAAACTCATTAGTAGTTTCTTCATACGTCACACCGAACAATTTTTCAAAGAAAATCCGATAATCAGTTTAATTGATGCATGGTGAAAAAAAATGTGTTTTTTGTGTGCCATTTTTATCGAATACACCCTTTGAAGTACCTCGCTTCAGTTAATTAGTTTTAGTGAGCGCAAGTAGACATCCTTTAAAGATATTTCGGTTTGCAAACTGAACACTTTCCTCGACTGAACCCGGAATCTAAGACACAAGACCATCCGAAATGAATCACCCTAGTACATATATTACTAAAGCATTACCATAAATTATCTGCGGCTGAAACTTCACCCACGGTGATCTATTTGAAGTGCTTTGATCATTCTTACGCAATCAATAGCCATACAAAAAAAAAACACTACAGTTCAGTGACTCTTGCTACATCAAGTGCCTGTAAACACTTCCGACACACGGTGCAAGACTCTCGGAAAGAAATGCAGCACTCATCGCCCCAAGGGGAAACCAACTATGCACTCGATGATGCACACGCAAAGAATCATTCATGAGAAACCATAACAACAGCAAAGGTACTTATGCCACTTGCCACTATACTGAAACAGAGCCGCGGACGTGCTCGGCACTTGTAATTAATAGAATTGAAACGAGATTTATTACTTTTCTCACCCGAGAAGAAAGAACCCATCTAACAGTAATGCTCGCTGGACGATGCGTCACTTTGATTGCTAGGTATAGCATTTCTCCCCATTCTTCGAGGGGTTCTCCGTTCATTTACAACCGATTCCGATATGTTGAGTGGCACGGATTCTGACGAACCCCTCACTCGTATGGTTTTGCACTGCAAATGAGTGAATCGGCAGTGAAGAATTTCCCTCGCTCCAAGCGCATGATGGGTGTAATTATTCAATTCTAAAATCTACACACGTCCATTACGCGCCCTTTTTTTGCTGAGGATTTGCCGAACCGTGCAAGACCGCTACCGTACCGTTGGGTGTCGGCTTCCTAGTGAGCATGCCAGCATGATGGAGTTGAAGAATTTGAACTTTCAATTCTTCGAGTGCTATATTTATATAGCGTATTCTCGGCAATGTTTGACTTTCTTATTGGGTGCACTTGAAGAATGTTTTTTTTGCTGGTGTTGGCTTTCATTTCCATGGAATGAACCTTTGCCAGCTGTGATCAGTCACCCAGGCCGCGTGTTAATTATTTCAATTATTTAGAAATGTGAAATGCTGCTTCCATAATTCTTAAGTAAATATCGAGTACATCACTTGTCGTGGCATCTCACAGCAAGCTGAAATCCGGAATAGCAAACTAAAGAAAAGGGAAGTTGACATTAGGGAAACATTAACCCTCATTGCGCCCCAAATTAAATTGGCCAAATTAACTGGATTAAACTGTGGCTTCGCTACGCAGTTTACGTTTACTTTTAAAGACTGAAACGATCCCGATTACTCTCCTACCCCGCTGTGGTGAGTACGATTTATGACTAACCTAATTTTGCACCATTAAATCATCACGGGAAGCCTCTTTTGCTGGAAACCAAGCCGAGCCGAGCGGAGTGCTGCTCGCTGACCGCTTGTGGCGCAAACGACAACAACGACGACGCGAAGTGTTATAATTACAACGTGCTCTTGCGGTGCGAGCTCGAGTTTATCACTGCTGCCGGCCTGTTTGTCTGTTTGTTGTTGAATTGCTGGGATGCCTGCCCAAACCGGCGATCATTCAATTAGCTCTGCTGATTTGTTTATTGCATCATACATCATCCATCCATCCATCCATCCGTCCGTCCATCTATCTATCTGCCGTCCAATCTGACTGATCAACAACCATAATACGTCGGTATCGCGTGACTGAATGGTTTATTTTGATCCAATTCGAACGATGGATAATTGTAACGAACGACGGAGGAATGTAGGCGGTTTGGCCGGCATGGTCACGAGATGTCGCCCGTAATGAACTGATCTAATGGAGGGCACCGATCTCTGGCACGATCACCGGTCCAAGTTGACGTCTCAACTGTAAACGGTTTGACCGAGTTGCATAGCGAATCACGCCTCCTCCGAAGGATGGATTGATGTGGGAAGTTTCTCGCTCTTCTAATGTGGGTGGTGGTACGAAGTGTAGGTGGCCTATGGGAAAGGGCGATGTTTCTACAAGGTGAACCGAGTTGAATATGTTTTCGTTTGGCTTGATAAGATAAAGAGTATCTTGCATAAGATGTTGAGAAGAGGGTGGTTTTAGATCGTTCTAGTATAATCTTAAGGAGTACACATACAGAAGAAAATCTAAAGCTCCTCAATCTAAGTGGCTGCGATGGCAGAGATTTGATACGGACGCCCCCAGGGTAGACGCGACATGTTACGTGATCCCAAGTAACATTGCCAAAACCATCCAGCTTTATTAAGTTTTACTAAAGTTTTATGAAAGCCACTGGAAATCAATTCGGTTTTATTATGGCAGCAAGAGATGCCAATAGGTTTATGTTCAAGAGATGCCAATTTTAGTCAGGTTTATGAGAACCTACACAGCTTCTATACAACGATCTTAAAACCTTGTCTTCTAAAATTCCTTTTACTCCTATCAAAGGTTTTATTTTGACTTTATAAACTCATAAAATGCTGTTTTGAAATGCCGTTTTAGGACTCATTCATATTATCTTATTGTGGTCAGTTGAAAAAGCATTTTAAAACCATTTTGCCTCCAGTAAATGCATTAAACGGCTAATTGGCATTGAGGAAAGCCACCAAGCGACCAGATAGTTTTATAGTAGCCATTGCTAAGATAAATTGGCTTTTTGGGAAAACTGTGATTTCTTGCAATCGCCATATTGAAATATATGAAATAATTGAAAATGGATTGAAAGTGGAAAAATAAATACACCAAATTTTAAATATAATACAATTGATCTGTAGATCTGAGATAAACTTCAGTATTCCTCTAGATAACCTTATTGAATTCAATCAATATTCAGAAGTTTCTTGATAAATTTATCGAATATATTTCTTTCAATTTTGTCTTTGTTGTTGTAAACTCGCATAATTTCCGAGGCGCATTAATTTTCAGCTCTTATCGTGCCAATATTCACCATAAAATTAAATGCGCATATGATTTGGAGCATCATACGCTATAAAAAAAACTCGATTTGTTTTATATATTTTGCTATCAAACATAATATCCCGCAACACCTGAGCTTTTTTTTTAGCCATTATTTACTGTTGAATGAACCAGAAGAGCAGAGAATCGAACAAAGCAGAACAATAAAAACCAACCACGATATCGCCGTGAAGTTTGACAGCTGTGGCCATTCGGTCCTATACTGGTTTTGATGACGGCCAATAGGTTTTATGATGGTTTTCAAGTGGTCATAACATCTTTCACTAGAACATTTTCAAAATCTTTATGGTCTTGGAAAGGTTTTATTATCATGTTTTCACAACCGTCTATAGAGTGGGCCACTTTGTTCACATTTCGGCTTTAAAGATGCATAGAGGAGGTGTTGGTGGACAGAACAGTTTTGAATGTAGTTTCATCAACAAAGCCGGGAGGAGTGTTATACGGCTGGAATAGAACTGAAATTGTTACTTGGGATGTGACAAATTCCACGCAAAGGATTAACAATCAAAAATAACCTTCCTAAATTTTAAATATGAATTTCAATGATGTATGGATTTTTAAATCTAATCTACTCTAAAACACCGGCCAGACTGAGCAGTTCTAACATGTTATAAGCCTATCTTGATGACGCATTTCTTGTCGAAATTATTTGACAACCGTTATAACATGTTATAACTCTGTAGTCTGAACAAGGCATAATCTAACACCATCACAACCAGTTCTTGGAAGCGTCCTGGAAAGTGATTAATATAATTTCATTCTCTTTTTTGGTCTTTTTGATAAACACTGTAGTACAAAAGTGATTCGATAGCGGCATCATAATAATGAAGTAGCAAATAAAACGAAGATCATTTTTCTAAACAGTTTATTAGTACGTGGTAAAGGATGGAAGATTTAAAACTTGGTCGACTCAAGTTAGACGTAGTTTTTTTAATCGTGCATTTGAAATACTTGAACACCCATCATTTTATAGGTGTATGTGCACGGAATGTTGACTCTTTTGTTTTTGCCATTTTTTATTCAGATGTTAAAATGGCGTCCAAGCAAGAAGAGCAGCATATCAAAATTTGATACGCGCATAAGCTAAATCCAAATTATTTCCATGCCGACTTGATAAAATCAATTAATATTCCCAAATCAACCATGGCAATCCAAGTAACAATTCAAACGCAAATTGGTTTTATTCATGTTTTATGGTAGTTTTATCAAAGCATTATGAAGTTTATTCGGTTTTATCAGGATATTTTCAAGTTAAGGTGGTTTGATTGATAAACGGTTCTTAGAGTGATTAAAGAACACTCTTGAGAAACCTCATAAAACTACATTATTTATTAGTGTAATCCACCTTATGAGTAATTTTTATACTTGATCCCCTCTTCCAGGCCATCAGTTTCGCCACTTTTCATAAAACCTGATGAAAGCATTGAAAAAGTTTTATGACATTCTTCTTCAAGATGAATGTATCTTGAAAATGCTGTCATAAAACGCTCTTAGAACCATTTGATTTTCAAAAAGAGCACATACTCTTGAGAAAGAACATTATGTGAAGAATAAACAATCTGTAACAATTGACGCCCATTGGTGGAAGAAATTAAAAACTAGTGGATCGTTACGTTAATGTTGAAGTCCCCCGAGTCGTGCATTTTCATTCTCAACAGGCTATAAGGAGTGTATTGAATATAAGCTATCCTCATACATTTGCGTTGTACGCATGTTTTTGTGATGGTTTTTTATGCTCTGAACACTGCATGCTGTGTGTTTGACTGTCAGCTTTCTTTTGTTTACTTGTTTGTGCGGTTCAAATTCTGCGTTTTCAAAATGTCGCGTTTTGAAAAAGAAGTGAAAATTAAGGTTCTGGACACATGGCTAAGTGAGAAGGGTATTACTATGCGAAAATTTGGCAAAGCGGTTTAGAATTCATCATGCGAGTGTTAAAACTATCATTAATAAGTTTGGGGAACACTATTCTTTGGATGAGCTACCAGGAAGAGGCAGAAAACCCGGTTCTTCCAACCCGAAACTGGAGCAGAAAGTGGTAGCTCTAATCATGAAGAACAAATCAATGTCAATTCGTGATTTGGCCAAAAAAGCAGGAACGAGTGTCGGAATGATCCAGCGTATCAAGAGGCGAAACCACCTGAAGACCTACAAGAAGCAGAAAATCTCGAAACAAAGTGCAGAACAGAAGAAGCGAGCAGCAACAAGGGCCAGGAAATTGTATTCGCGTCTTTTGCAGCGTCCGGATGCATGCGTTTTGATGGACGATGAGACCTATGTAAAGGAGCACTCAAAAACCCTTCCAGGTCCACGATACTTTACTGCCGTCGTTGGGGAGGATGTGAGCGATGTGGACAGGTCGATTCAAGTGGAGAAATTCGGTCGAAAAGTAGTGGTATGGCAAGCAATATGTTCCTGTGGTTTGAAGTCAACCATTTTTTACACTACCGGAACTATAAATGCGGAAATCTATCGATCTGAGTGTCTCCAGAAAAGATTGTTGCCTTAATATAAGAAGCATAGTACACCTCCACTGTTTTGGCCGGATTTAGCGTCGGCTCACTATGCCAAAACCACTCTCAATTGGCTTGCGGGAAAGGGTATAGATTTCGTTGAGAAGTATATCAATCCACCAAATTGCCCTCAGCTTCGACCCATCGAATGTTACTGGGCAATCATGAAGAGGGTCTTCAAGAAGACTGGTAAGGCAGCTGGGAACATGCAGGAGTTCAAAAAAATTTGGACCCAAGCGTCCAAAAAATGCGATGCAACACTTGTCCGGAACTTGATGAAGAGCATTCGATCCAAAGTTCGAAAATTCGTAAAGGAATAACTTAAATTTCATCCAGTCTTCATTAGGTTCAAGTTTAACCTCGTACAATAAAGGATCAATTTTTTGTATGAATAAAATATCGCTTTTCAACATAATTTGAAAAAAAGTTTGTGGATAGCTTATTTTCGATACACTCCTTATTTTGATTGCAGAAAAACAAACAATCTCTTTGTTTGGGTTATTTAATTTTCCGTCATGCGGTTCCTGCTGCATGTTGAGTGACATCGTCAGAACTCATCAATACTCAAAGTTTTCATCACAGGTAAAAATTTAATGCTTAACTTCGAAAAAAAAACCTTGAAATAGTGAAAAGGCTCGCATTAACATTTTGTAGATTTCTCATAAGTCGACTGAGAGAAATCCATAAATGTAAGTGTGCCCAATGGGAAAGATTCTGAGAAGTTCTTGTAAAGTTCAACAATATCTCGGAAAAGCTATTTATTAACAGCAATTTCACCAAATTATTAAAAGTTTGGCAAATCGGCCAACTTCCTAATTTTTTTTCAGTTCATCGAAAATTATTAAAACATTTGTGATATTCTGCTTTTTATCATGAAAGATGTACTAACTGGAAATAAAAATATTTTCTGGGAAGCTAAATCTGCTTTTCGCAGTTCCGGTTATTTCCAGAAACATTTTTCTATTCCATAGAATTTGAATTTTATTGAATTTACTCATTAATTGGTATTATCAAAAAATCCAAACCACGATTTGGACCACCGTTGAAGATGCTCTAATGAGTATAAAGAAACGAGCAGTCATAGAGGCATAAATAACATTCCCTTTATGTGCATTAGATAACGCCGAAAATTCAATGTTTCTTTTATCTGGGTATCGATCTGAGCCTTAAAAAAATCACATCATGTTCTGCATCAAAAGATAAAAACACGAGTTTGCTGCGCTGAAAATCTGACGTGTGAATATTTTCATTTTGAGCGTAAAATTATGTTTTTAAATAATTTTAATATTGTGAAAGTGCTCCGAAAAGTGTGCGCAAAGTTTTTTTTTCACTAAGAGGGTGACCAGTGTAAACATGTTTTATGAAGATATTTCGGTGACCAGTGCCTAGTGTTGTGGTCAAAAATTCACCGTGAAAAGAGCTGTTGGGTTTTCGAATATTAAGTGCTTCTTTCGCAGTGCAATAAGTTGAATAAGGAACCTTCCGCCATGACAGCAACGGTGGAAGAGCTAACGCTTGACCTCGTAGTGAAAACTTAGACAAATTAGCCACTTGTGAGTGGTCCCAACAGCATCCTTACTTTTGTTTTGAATCGGTCCTCAAACTCGATATTTTAATATAGTTTTGTATTCCATTGAAATAAACCACCTAAACTTGTGAGTTGCCCCAATAACATCCTTACTTGTGTTTGGAATCGGTTCTCAAATATTTTAACGTAATTTTGTATTCTATTGCTAGTAACCATTCATTCTTGTGTGTGACCCCAACTGCCTCCTTAATGTTGGTTTAAACCGGTCATCAAATTCGATATTTCAACGTATTCTTGTATTCCATCGAAATAAACCACCCACACTTGTGAGTGGCTCCAAGAGCATCCTTACTGTTGGTTTAAATGCTGTTTGAAAGACAGTAACCGATTGAGAGTGACACCGATAAAATTTCTCTGATCCATCTTCGGTATAGCTACTCGGTAGTATGGTTTTCCCTTTCCGGGTCCTCAAAATCGGGTAGCAAATGGTTCAAATTGTCTTCTTTGTCTTTCATTAAGTTTCATTCCATGGTTGATACTTCAGTAGCCACACCCCTCAGCTGCAGAATATATTTGCTTTGTTGCCGGTGTCTGAATTTAGAATTCGACAAAGATGTTTCATTAGGGCCCAACTGGCAAACGTAAACAATGGCCTTTTCCGCGAATTTCTCGTCATTGAAAAATCTTTCCACCACGGTATTTCGAAGAGGTACAGTTCACCTATCCGATAGAGTTGAAGGCTTCAAAAACATTTGTCAGTTAGGCCCAAATGGCAAATCTTTGTCGAATGGTAAATTCAGATACCGGCAACAAAGCAAAATTATTCTACAACTGAGAGGTGTGGCTTCTGCAGTATCAACCATGGAATGGAACTTAATGAAAGAAACAGAAGAAGACAATTTGAACCATTTGCTACCCGATTTTGAGGACCCGGAATGGGAAAAACATTTTTTCAGCCTTATCTAATGCTGATTTGTATGGTTCCCAAAGGTTGAAGAGATAAGAGATACCACCACGGAGCCTAACGAAATTGAAGTATAACATTTCCCACTGTCCATTTCTCCTGCTTACGGCCTTAAAGCAGCCTGAAATTGAATGGAAGTAGTTTTTGAAATTTAGCGTAGCTGTCGAAAGCTATCGAATCTATCAATACGTCCTCGTCGCATTTTTGGTTCTAGCAGAAATTGCTGTCCACTCCTAGTGTTGCATGTTGAAAAGAGGGATATTTCCAATTTCAGACACCAATAAAAGAACTAATTTATTGTGTGACTACTCATATTATTTTGTTTTATCCATTTTAGGTTATATTACGAAGAAGCAACAGAGAACAGCCAAATAAAACACTCCTAAACAAGGGGAGAAAATTCTACAAACCAAGATGGCGAGTCTACAGCGAAGTGAATAACGCAATTTTAAGAACAGTGAGTCTAATAGCTGACCAGCGAAACAGACCTTTCCAGTTATAACATTTATGTAGCTATATATGCGCCAGGTTCGATTATTTTTAAACCCTGAAGTGTGTTTACTTTACCATTATCCACATGAAAACGGTCATGCTTACTTGCGCTCATGTTTACATGTATGGCTCGCAAAGGTAGGTAATTTTTAAGTTAAAAAGTTTTAGTTAGTAACGACAGTTATTAGCGTTCAAAAACCCTACACTTTAGCGTAACGCTCTTCTTTCTTAAAATTTTAAAATGATACCCTGTTTAGAAAAGAGAAAAGTAGTCCTACGTAAAAAGCTAAGTGAAATTAAAACATACTTAAAACAGGAACACTCACATCACAGTATACACTCTGTTACATTTTAAACAACTGAAACTGACACGAATGCATCCGATGAAAGTAAAGTGTCATTAATGAAAAACACCTCCCACACATCTTTTGATATAAAAAAATCGTAGGCAAGGATAGAGTAATTACAAACAAGAGTCGAGATCCTCCAATAAAAATCTCATAGACAAAAAGAGGAACTTGCCGCTTCTGACCTACTGTAAATAAAAAAGCTCGTTATTGCAAAACGAAGAAATTTCTAACGTCAATCAACAATCACGCTCCTCCAAAAACAAGGTAGTAGCGGCTCTCCAAATCCAGGATACATCACCACCCATCACCTTCTAATGTCATTACAAATCGCATCCCAAATACGTCACATTCAAATTCCCTCTAACCTAGCCGTACATACCTGCTTGGATTTCCGGTCACGTTCCGTGGCGTTCGTTTCCGCCTTTACGGTCACCGAATCCCGTCGATTCCCACTGCTTAGCTGCGTCAGTTTCTGAATGGTGGATTGTTTACTAACATTGCCGCTGTAGCTAACGGACGCCGTAGCAGAACCGTTAGCGCTGTCCGTTTTCTGCCGCACCGGAGTAGCTCCATTCATGGAACTGCCGCCACCTTCTTTGGTCACCACTGCTGCCGAACGGGTGGACTTGTCCGGCGAGGGACTGCCACCGTGCATCATGCGATTTAGCCGGCCAAATAGGCTAAATGACTCACGCTTTGGTTTCGGTGTTGCTTCGCTGGTAGTCGCACTGATCCCGATGCTGGATAGATTGATCTTGATGTTCTTCAGCGGAGAGTGACTACGAGGACGGACCTTACGCTGTTCGGTTGATTTCTTCGGCAGCGGACTGGCGGACGAGGCATTGACGCTGGAGGTTTTCGACCGTAGGCGGTTGAGGTTCATGTTTTCGACGCGTTCGCGTAGCGAGACGCGTCCTCCGATGACGAAGTTTGGTTTCTCTTTGGCGGTGTCAAGGGCATCCTCTTCGGTGGTGGAAATGGATGGTTTTGCATTTTTATTGGTTTGGGTTGGTTTCGGTGTATCCTGATCGAGCTTTCGTACGGGAGCGCTGAGATCGATGTTCCGGTACCAGGTTTTGATTCGTTCCTTACGGGGACTGAGCGATCGATCGCGGAGATGCACTTGAGGTTGATCGACCTTTAGGAGGTTTTCGTTGATGTATGGTAGGCTGATAGGTCCGTCGTCGTCATCCTCGTTGGGTTCCTCTTCGAATCGGGAGGGAGTGTGAGGGCTCCGTTCGCCGACCAGCGGTGACGGAACGTAGAAGGTGGGTTTCGATGGAGTGGTCTGTACTGGCGTTTGAAACACTTCTTGGACGGAAAGTGCTCGTCTCTTGCGCAGACCTGCGTGAATTCGGTTGAATTTACTTCTAAGCAGCTGCTGGACTTCATTGATGGAAGACTTTTGTCCCGGAAGGCGCATGGATGCTGATTTGAAATTTTTGAGACTAGGTAGTTTGATTTCTTTGGCGATTTTGATTCCACTCTCACTTTCACTAGCACCGAGGGAGTTCTTCTTTTTCACACTGGACACTTCATCGTAATACTGGAGCTTTTCGTGGCGGAAAAGTCGAGCAGCGGACACTTGTGCCGGATCGACCATGTTTTCATACTTATGGACGTTATATTCCCAGTCAATACTGTGCGCACTGCGACGCTGGTTGGGAGTCACTCGGATCCTATGGGCGTAGGTCTGGTGGGCGCCGAGACGCCACAGTTTTACATCTTGTTCGTGGATTTGCCAATATTCTTCCGCGGCGTAAATTGGTGGAGGACCAATCGTTGAGGAAGACGTGGACGTTGAACTGGAGCTAGAGTGTCTTAGCTCCCAATTTGGGTCGTGAAGATGCCCGAAATGTGTTTGATCGGCTAACTGACGCTCAGGATCGTGGTGCAGGTGGTGGTGATGGTGATGATGATGTCGATGCAGGCCGTGATGATGATGGTGACGATGACCCGGATGATGTTGCACCTGCTGTTGAACTTGAACCGGAACCGGACCGGCTGCAATTATCTGATAGTGGGACGGATGCTCGGCTAGAATGAAATTGGTGTCCGAATCGAGTGACGCTGGACCGGAGACTGCTTTGAACGATGCACATCGACGGCGGAGTTTGTTCCACTTTTGCGAGATGCCCGTTACATCTGTAAATGGATTCGGAGACAGAGAAGAAAGAGAATTATTATTAAAATTAATTGAAATCATTGCTCGGGCTAAAGCCACGAGCGATCAAGTAAGACATGAACCATCAGTGAATGCAATATGGAAGGCAAAAATAAAGGGGCAATGTAGAAGAAAGAGTGAATGACTGACTTTATTTGTTTCAAGCTGCCCCGTGGCGAATGCGGTGACTCGGTGGGAACGTGGGAGAGATCTTTCCTATTTGAATCCGAAAACGGTGTATGAATGTGAAGCGTTCGGGATTGTCAACCTGACCGGCCGTCCAGTCAAAATCCATCAACTGACGCGCCGAGAAGACTTTGATTCGCTCACAATGCCGCAACTTGTGTGCGGTGATGTATGTGCCATTCCGAATGCACCCAATGTGGTGCTGACTTGGAACAGTCAACCTCAGCTAGCCCCCCACTCGAGTACGGTAAATTCAATTTGATGCACTTCATTAGACAAATGTGATGAATTGCTGTGTGCCCTGCGGGGAGAGATTAGCGCACGAGTTTCAATATGCCTATAGTGCAATCAACGACGAGCGCAGCAAGTGGCTGATGTTGGTGATGGGTTGTGTGGGTGAGCTTAAGTCAACGAGTGGTATCATAGGTATATAGAATTTGACGTGGAGTTGCACGACAACTTCTCCGGTAGGTGTGGCATTCTAAGCCCTTCGGGGCATTCACGTGGTGCTCGTGGTGGTTAAGTTGAAAGTGGAGGTTACATAATTATTGTTTTACTAGTGGTGTAATATGCAATGATTGATCAAGGGGAAGACTCTCAGGGCTGATAGCGGTTATCTGACATAATATTAGTGAATTTAGTGACCAAAATGTCGGAAATAGTGACCAAATAGTGACTTGGAGGCTATAAAAAAGTGACCAAATAGTGACTTTGGGATAATTAAAAACTATTTACAAGTGATTTTTTTTAGTGTTTGCTCTTTGTTTGGTTTCCTAGCAAGGAAACCTGTGAAAAGACCCGCTTTTTTTCTCTCTACAGCTTCTTGAACATGATCGGCAGCTCGTTTTTGCGAAGACTGTTGCTTCGACACGCCCTCTAGCATTGCTTGAGCCAGTTCCACTCCCGCCATATTATGGTTCTTAATCGCTTTTTTATGGTGCGTGTTTGCATCCAAAAACAATATGACATTATAAAAAAATCGGGTATCACTTTTCACGAACTCTTCCCTGCAAAGAATCTTCAATTGCTCTTCTTTCTTTTCTATCGAAGATTTTAAGTAATTCATTTGTTGCTTATTTTGCTCTTACTTTCTTTCTAGCTCCTTCAGTTTTTCTTCTCTTTCGTCATCCTTCTTCAGTTTTTGAAGTTCCAAATATTGCTTATAATTAGCATATGCTTTGTTAGCCATCATCAGCAGTTCTTTGGGGATAGAAGCTAGATGCGGCTCATTTAGAAATAACTTCAATCACTATCGACAAATTTAATGTTTTTTCACACATTGATGATCAATCTTCGGTAAGGTTCCTAGCCGTTGTTAAAAATCGTCGCTCAACATCAGTATTTCCATGGGATGCCGTCACAACGGCCATTACCAACAGATAAATAGTTTCACGTCTAGTTGTCATCATGCAACTGATCCCAATAGTCCTCAATTCTCCCTTTTTCACTGTCTTGTATATCTATTTCATTTGATTTGAGCAAGTTCTACTCATCCATTAGCAAGTCCGTTTTAATTTTCAACGGATATGATTTCGCGATCTTTCAAAAATCAATTTCGGCTTAACCACCCACGCAAACTAACACCAGTGAATGGTATAAGAGCAGTAGTGACCTGTAAATCGAGTAAAAATTCCAGCACTCGATATCAAGAACAACACCCCGGCGTTCATACTCGTGTTATCTTACGTTTCTTGAGTACGATGTAGTCT
Source organism: Aedes japonicus (assembly GCA_034211315.2). Classification (NCBI taxonomy): domain Eukaryota; kingdom Metazoa; phylum Arthropoda; class Insecta; order Diptera; family Culicidae; genus Aedes; species Aedes japonicus. Next base: position 24,664 of record JASCZW010001190.1, read on the forward strand.
TCGTTATCGGGACACGTTTCTTGGGCATATGAACCATGAAATAAATAAAAGGTGCAGACCACTGTTCAAAGATGCTTTCCGTTGTTTCTTGCAAAGTTTATTGCGTTGATGTGAGGAGTTTGATGAAACGGTGTGACGGTAATTCAAGCTCTTCGTGTATTTACTCAAACTCTTCTAGTCGTGATGCACAGAAAAAAATAATTAATTATAACAAGCGCGTAAAATTTCCCCTCGTTTAATTTCAAGCCAAAGGAGTAAACAACGCAATTGGTTGTAGTCTTTGATGCGCCATACAACAATGTTTGTAATCTTTCATACAACAGGCTTGATTCAGGCGTTATCTGGCTTAAATTTATATAAAATATCCCATTATTTTCTGCCAAATCCAGCATAGCCTTTATGTGCATTATAAAACGCAGAAAATCCAATGTTTCTTTTTATCTGTGCACATAAATTCAGCCTTACTTCCTGCATCTCGTGTACTTAAGAGTTGCACTTGAGAAATCAACACACCAGATGAGAAGGACTGCTCGTTGCCGATCGATTTTAATTGGCGATCACGACACAGCCACAGTTGACTTGAACCACGAAGATCAATCCTACCCTCCTTATTCATCGCAATGTTTGCGTGCTTCTCAAAAGCCAAAAAGAACCTGGATATTAATAAGGCCTTACCACAAATTGCACGGAACACTTCGTTATCGCTATGATTTCGGGCCTATTCCGAAACAAGGAAGTCATTAGGAATAGTTTTCTGTAACCATTCAGGGCGAAAAGTGCATTTCCCCATACTGTTCTAGAAATGAACCAAACATCAATAATGAGTTTCCATATGCAGGATTGGTTTGTCTGAATTTAAATGATATTCGAATAATAGTCACTTCCGACATCGACGGAAAATGTTTCACGATGTACCCAGCTTTTCGCATTTGTCGATTGTATAATCATCTGAATCACGAAAACTCACTGAGCGTGCATACAATTCATGTAATATTCAGGTAAAAATTGACTTCCAATAAAAATTAATTCTAATACAAAATTCCGAACTCAAACGATACTGTCAAACTGCCAACGTTTTCGCTACCTACAAACCGGTGCACAGTGGCACAATTCTGGAAAAAGACGGTCAAAAACATGTTCACCCTTTTGTCATCGTTTTATCGACTAGGTGTCTGAAGAAAAGTTGCTCATAATATTATTCCACATCTTTTGAAGAAACACGCCTAACCTTTCATAAGAGCTTAACTACACTTTCAAATTCTAACTTTTTCCAGCTACGAGATAACGGGTTGTTGTCGTCAGCAGGTAATTTTGGTTGTAGAGCAGGTAATTTTGAGAAAAGTTGCTGAAGACACTCAGTTTCTAGAGCCTAACGTCAAAGAGATGTGATTGGTTTTTGTTCAGCTCTACCTTAAAACTTGCTTATTGAGATAATTAGTGCTCTGTTCAAATTTTACAATTACAATATGTCCAAAGAAATTAAAGAAATCAAAAATTCACATTTTTGCTGAACACATTAATGCACTCTGATGACCACATTTTGATATATCGTGATTGAAGTGTCTGTGTGACGTCATAATCAACCGCCTCAAAAAGGTGGGCGAGTCCTGGCGAGGTCTGAAACAGATTGTATTTTAAAGATTATCTTATGAACAAGTATTCGAAAACATGTTATAATGATGTAACGGATTCGGATGCCGGTGAGCTGTTGACACCAAAAAAACGGCGAACATAAACGTCAGACTTTCTCGCTTTTAACGTAGGGTTCTTCTTTTCTATACCGGGTGGCATTTCAAAATTTTGAAAAATAATAGCGTTAAGCAAAAGTGAAACGTTTTTGAACGCTTATAACTCTCGTCCAACTCAACAGAATAACTCCATTTAAACACTATTTGATCAAACATTTTTTGCATAAACATTTAGATTTATTGCAATTAGTATAAGTAAAAGAGAACAGCAAATGTGTGAAATATGCAGTGCATGCTAAAAATAAACCCAACAGTGATAATTTGTCACCCGTGTTAGGCAGTATTGGGAGAGGGACAAATCGCTAGAACCAGAAAAAAGCAATAGGTAGTATAAGAGCCCGATCGGTTGCATAACCTTTTGTCAGTCAAGGGGATTTTGTTCCTCCCTTGCCTAGCCTGCATGGGGTAGTATGGCAAAGGGTTATGTACCTGATTCGGATACTACCGTTCAATGCCCTCCGCTCGTTTTCAAACTTGTATCTTTCAATTTCAAAGCCTACCGTTGCCCTATACGGAACTATCAATACACTTTCTTTTCATGTCTATTCGTTCCAGCAATAAATTACCGTCCACTCCTAGCGCTTTGCATGGCGCATACAAATGAAACAAAAAATTCTGCTAAACTCTAGTACAAGTCAATTAAATGGAACCAAATTTGGCATGTGGGGGTTCCTAGGCATGATTTTTTTCTTAGGTGGTTCAAGACCCTTTCCTTCTGGAAGGGGGGGCGGGGGTGCTCTCAAACAAATGAAATAGAAATAGGGTTCTGCTAGTATGATATGAAAATATATGAGACTTAACATTATAGAATTTGTTCATCACAAGTCGACGGGGAATTTGTCTTATGTCTTTATTATTTAACTTAACCAGTTTCAGAAACGTAAATATAAGTAACTAGCTGAACCTGGTGCGTGCGCTGCTACGCTTGCAACTAAATGAAGGAAAATTTAATGTAACTTGCACTTTTATGGTTTTTTTTTTTTCGGAATGAGTTTTTTTTTCTTGAATTGGCAGGGGTTCAAACTTCTATCAAAACATTCTTCTTACCCGAGAAATACACGTTTTGTGTTTAAGTATCCTGGATAATTCTCATTTTTGGTGGAAATTTGTGTTTCATTTGTATGGGAGCCCTCCCTTCCAGAGGGGGTGGTTTCTCAAACCACCATACAATGATTGCCTTCAAAACCCCCCACATGCCAAATTTGGTTCCATTTGCTTGATTAGTTCTCGAGTTATGAAGAAATATGTGTCTCATATGTATCAGAGCCCCCCTTCCTGAGAGAGTAGGGGTCTCAAACAACCATAAGAACCTTCCCCAGTCCCAAAAACCCCTTCATATAAATTTTCACGTTGGTCGGTTTAGAAATTTCCGAGTCTAGACAGACAGACAGAAATTCATTTTTATGTATATAGAAATCTACCCTCCAAAAACCTCCACATGCCAAATTTGGTTCCATTTGCTTGATTTGTTCTCGAGTTATGCTGAAATTCGTTCTTTATTTGTATAAGAGACCCCTCTTTCAGTGAGCGGAGGAGTTTCAAACCATAATAGAAACATTTCTTGCCTTCAAAAACCTCCACATGCCAAATTTGGTTCCATTAACTTAATAAGTTCTCGAGTTATTCAGAAGTTTGTGTTTCATCTGTATATAAGCCCTCCTTTCAGAGAAGGGAGGGGCTCGAGTCAACTTAGAAATATTTCTTGCCTTCGAAAACCTCCACATGCCAAATTTGGTTCCATTAACCTGATAAGTTATTCGAGTTATTCAGAAATTTGTGTTTCATTTGTATGGAAACCCCCCTCCCGCCCCCTTTCAGATGGCGGAGGAGTCTCAAACTTCCATAGAAACATTTATCTCCTCCAAAAACCTCCACATGCCAAGTTGGGTTCCATATACTTGATTAGTTCTCGAGTTATGCACAAATTTGTGTTTCATTTGTATGAGAGCCCCCCTCTTACAGAGGACGGAGGGGTCTCGATTTACCTTAGAAACATTTCTTGCCTTCAAAAACCTCTACCTGCCAAACTTGGCTCCATTTACTTGATTAGCTCTCGAGTTATGTAGAAGCTTTTGTTTTATTTTTATGGGAGCACCGCCCCCCAACCTAACAGAGAGAGAGAGAGAGAGAGAGGAGGGGTCTCGAACTATCGTAGAAACATTTATTGCCTTTAAAATCCCCGCATGCCAAATTTGTTTCCATTTGCTTTATTAGATCTAGAGTTATGAAGAAATGACAGTTTCATTTGTATGACAGCAACCCTTCTAGGAGAGGGGAGGGGTCTCAAACCACCATAAAAACATTTTTCTCCTCCAGAAAACCCCACATGCCAAATTTGGTCCCATTTGCTTGATTAGTTCTTGAGATATGCAAAAACTTCTGTTTCATTTGTACGAGAGGCTCCCTTGCTAGAGATGGGAGGGGTCTTTGTTTACCATAGAAACATTGCTTGTCTCCAAAAACTTCCGCATGCTAAATTTGGGTTCCTTTGCTTGATCAGTTCTCAAGTTATGCAGAAATTTGTGCTTCACTTGTATGGGAGCCCCCCTTTCCAGATGGGAGCTTCCTCTTTCCGGTGTCCAAGACGAATCCAACAAAGTAAAAATCTTCCCAAACGGTCCTTCCGCTCGCGAGTTAAATCGTGACAAAGGAAATCCCAACTCATTTTTATTTATATAGATTACCTGTCTTTAATTTTTCTTCATATTGATATGTAAGGGGCTATTCATAAACCACGTAGACTTTCCTATGGGGAAGGGGGCTTCGACCAAAGTCTACGCTCCATACAAAAATTCCAAAAATTGTATGGAGAAATGTCTACGTAGTGGAATCTGAGATTGTCAAAAATGAGTCTACGTGGTTTATGCACAGGCCCTAAGTGGGACACTCTGCGCTGAACTGGCCGGTTTGACGTGCCGCAATGGCTCAGTAGGGATTTTTTTTCCTGAAGCTAGGAGTTTAGTTTTTAATATCTAAAATCTAAAAATTTAAGAACCTAAAAATCTAAAAATCTCCAAATCTCAAAATCTAAAAATCTAAAAATCTTAAAATCTTAAAATCTAAAAATCTAAAAATCTAAAAATTTTAAAATCAAACAATCTAAAAATTTAAAAATTTAAAAACTTTAAAAAATATGCAAAATATGAGTGCAATCGGTTTTAAAAAACCCCTGACAATAATAGAAAAGAAACCCGCCACAGATGTCATTTCCCCTATCCAAAAGTCTGAGAATAAAAATAAACAAATATCTAAATAAATAAAATTAAAAACTTTAAGAAACTAAAAGTATCAAAACCTAAATAAGTAAACAATGAAAAAAATCCAAATTGCTAAAAAATCATATATTTAGGAGCTTAAAGATCCAAGGATAAATCAAATATAAAAAAGTTCAAATTAAGAGCAGTGAAATATACCGAATTATCAATATTTGCACAACATTACTCCAATCATGTATAAAACAGAATCTATGCACTGTTATATAATTATAGCCAAGTTATATAATTCGGGATTTGTCTTGTTCAAATAAAAACAATGTTTACCCGACGATGGTTTTTTTCGGCAAATGTTTTGTCCATTTTGTCTTTTAGTATTATTAGTGTCGATATATCGACAGAGGTTTTTCATTTGGGCCTAACTGACAAACGTAAACAATGGCTTTTTCCGCAAGTTTCTCGTCATTGAAAACTCGCCTAATCAATTCACCACGGTCATTTCGAAGAAAAGGAGTTCACCTATCCATGGGTAGCCTTTGTGCGATGAGAACTTTACGGAAGAAGTCATTGTTTACATTTGTCAGTTAGACCCTAATGAAAAATCTTTGTCGATATATTAAATTTAATAAACACCCCTTATTCATACAGTTACAGTATACAGACTATTCAATGCAAAAATCTGGTTTGTCCAATCACTGTTAATTTACACTGATCGTAAAAGATGGTTTTTGAACTTTCTCGCGCCTAACAAAATGGTATCAAGATGTGGAAATAAAATCTATTTGTTTTAGACTACGAGTGTTCAGACTACGAGCTATATCACTAGATATAGCGAATCTTGATATGAGCCGTCCGATGCATTATTTCCAGTGAAAACTAGATGTACGAACATTGATATGAAGCTAGTCTATATCACATTACATTTTCTTTTCTTTTTGACAAAATTATGAAATAACGTGAAACAAATTTACCGATTCGTTAAATATGAAGGAAAAATGAAAGTTGAAGGTTACATTTGCTCAACCATATTTAATACGTTACCTAAGTATAGATAGATGGTTTTTTTTATTCGCCAGTATTCACTACAATATTTAGTTTATTTCTCAATTATTGGAAGCCACATACCACGGAATATGTTTTCGCTGGATTTTAATCCCAGTGCATTTTAAATGTGGCTGGATTTTTGTTTTTCCGTGTCCGCAATTCCGTCAATCCACATCAGCGAGATGTCATAATTTGTCATCAGTAATAAAACCAGGTTTCTGAAGGGCTAATGAACTTAACTTAAGGTGAATCGCTTTTTCCTATCTTTTATCTCCTTCTCTCTGGCAAACTTACCTTGCTATTTCAAATTGATAAATCTCGAGTGTTAGTGAATGAACATCGAATCGAACTCTATCAGATTGCTCACAACAAGTAAAGGGTGTCTACGATGAAATTGCCACACTATGAAATTGCTCTAACTTTTTAACCGTTGGGTAGAATTTGATGAAAATTTGGGTGGATTTAGTTCATAGTGCATTATTTATATCCTGCAAGTTTTAAAGTCCTGTGATCAAAACTCGCGGAAATGGAGTCAAAAGAACAGCTCGTGCCTTATAAAATCTTGCGCATTCATCACGAGAACAAGGATCTCTCATTCATCACGAGAACATGGATCGCGAATTCCACGGTGTCGCGAGTGATTAAGCGGTTCGAGGAACGGTTGACCACCGATCGGAAGCCCAGAAGTGAAGGAAAAAGTATTCCGTACAACACCAAAAATCACAACCGCGTAGTTGGGGCCTTCAACCGAAATCCGAACGCCTCCGTTCGGGATGTGGCTAAGAAGCTGCACCTAAGCCGAAGTTTTGTCCAGAAGGCCAAAACTAAGACTGGGCTACAAACGTTCAAGGTACAAAAGGCCCCTAATCGCGACGAGAAGCAGAACAAGTCCGCCAAAATCCGTGCCAGGAAGTTGTACCTCAACATGCTGATGAAAGTTGAATGCTGCATCATGGACGACGAAACATATGTGAAGGCCGACTTCAAACAGATCCCCGGCAACCTGTTTTTCACGGCCAAGGATAAGTTCAGCGTTCCGGAGCATGTCCGCACTCAGAGGATGTCCAAATTTGCGAAGAAATTCCTGGTTTGGCTAGCCATCTGCACGTGCGGGAAGCGGAGTGGACCTTTCGTGACCCAGGACACGATGAACGGACAGGTGTACATAAAAGAGTACCTCCAGAAGCGGCTGCTTCCTCTCCTGAAGGCCCACAACGTCCCAACAATCTTCTGACCGGATTTGGCCTCATGCCACTACTCCAAGGACGTGCTGAAGTGGTATGCGGACAATAAGGTCAATTTCGTGCCGAAAATGTTCAACCCTCCCAACACTCCGGAGCTCCGCTCCATCGAGAAGTACTGGGCGATTATGAAGCAGCACCTTCTTAAACGACCTAAGGTAGTGAAGACAGTCGAGGAACTGAAGAAAGTATGGGTTTACATGCAAAAAACGGTTGATTCACAGGTTGTGCAGAATCTTATAGCCGGGGTTAAGGCCAAGGTGCGGGCATTTGCGTATGGACTGTAAATAAAATTCGAGTAAAATGGTAAAATAAAGTATAATAGTTATTTCTCAATCCCTGAAAATTTGATGGCAATCGGATGAAAACTCGAATTTTGCGAATCAATTTTGTGTGTGGCAATTTCATCGTGGACACCCTTTAAGCATACAAACTGATGTGACTAAATTTTCAATATCTTGTACAGATTCTAAGTTTTATCAATTTTAAATGTTGAGGTAATACCTGCCGCAAAGAACGCTTCAGCATAAGCCCTTAAGGGATGCATATAGGAAGACATTTTTTATCAGTGCGCCTCGGGGGCGCGGGCATAAAAATTGCAGCGGCGCGCCGGTCGAAAATAGTGGCGGCGGTGGCGTTGTAAAACCGTCAGCGTCGGCGGCGTCGCACAGACCTACTTCCGGGTCCTCAAAACCGGGTAGCAAATGGTTCAAATTGATTTCTTCTTTTTATTTCCTTAAGTTTTATTCAATGTTTAATACAACAATGGCCACACCCCTCAGCTGCAAAATTATTTTTCTTTGCTGCCGGTGTCCTCACGATTGCGCGTCAGGCTCGCAAATTATCGCCTGCGTGTGCTGATCTACAACCCAGAAGGAAGCGCTGTTAAGTTGCAAGTGACATCCGCATGGGTGGCATCCGCTTCCGAAGCCATACCGCAACCGAGAATCTACCGGCGAGAACGATGCTTGTGACAACTTGACCCTATGTGACCAATGTGCAGCATGTAAAAAAAAATCATAAGAAGGGACGGGTCAAAGTAAAATAATGAAAAAATTTAAATATTATCCAACTTGATATATGTTTTAATTAGTGAAATTTAGTTATTATTTGTAGTAAGATGATTTAATTAAATGATACCATAATTACTAAACAACAACACGGTCCTACGTGAACATCGCGGTTACACCGCTGATATAACCCACCTCTAATTTTTTGTCAACATTTGCACGTTAATTTAAATTTGCTCATTCTAGAACAATTTTTTTAAAGATAGTGTTGAAACATTCTGAAGTGATGCCAAAGTAAATCTCTTTTTTTTGGCCGAAATATTCAGTGGCTGAAATGATTACTGTAAAAAAGTGACTTTAGTTACCAATTTTTGGAAAATAGTGACTGAACTCACTACATTGCATTGCACTGCATTGAAAATAGTGAGCCAGTGACTAAAAAGTGACCCGCTACCAGCCCTGGACTCTATTAGCTCGGGCAGTAAAAGCTGGAAAGGAAGATTGCACAGGAGATGGCAGGGTTCGTTTTATTGCTGACTCACGTTAGTGAATTTCACCGGAAATAGTATGATTAACATCAATTAACTGAGGAAGTGCATTAAGAAGTAATAGGGTTAAAATGCCATTATATAAGAAGATGATACCGTGTTGCGAAACGTTGGACCAACTACACTGATGTTGATGTTTTTGGTGGCGTTTCAGAACTAAAGATGTCTTAACCATGATTTCATGAATTCTTGTTAGAATTATCCTAGACAAACTATATAAAACATACAAGTATGAATATCAGTGTCACAGTGCTGATCCCTTTCGTGCGGAAAATCACGCCTCTTGTATTTCCTAGAAATTTAAAATTGCAGTCTTGTATTCAATATCGCAACCTATCTTTATATTTTTTTTATATTAAACAAACCACACGCATTACAACGGCCAGAACCCTTCAATGCCTTCGTTGATGGCATCATCGATTCAGTGTTTAATTTCCGTTCATTTTTTTTTCAAGACAACAACGGCCGGCAACAGCCCGCCGCACCCGTTCGGTCGGGTTCGATGGTGCGTGGCATCGATGCACCTTTCATCTCCGTCCATTCCCTATATTGTCTCTCTAAATTACAACCGAGCCGCGTCCATTTGCGGTTACGAAGTTGATTGCATTGCGTTACTGTTACTGGGTCAGTGGCGCTTTGGTCGGAGACCTCATTTCCGATCGTTATGACCAACTGTTGTAGCGGTAATGGCAAACATCCGCGCTTCTATCGCGGAAACTGTCATCTTTAAGCCATCTCCAGTCTCGGGCAAGATAATGAGAACCGAGCGAGATATGAAATAAAACACAAGATAGTTTAACAGCGACGTTAACCTCGGTTCCGTGACACCTGCTGCCGCCCTAGTAGCTCATTCATAGACAACTGAATGTGGACCAGCTGTCCAAAAATTTTCATTGCCATTGCCGTGAGAGCCGGCAGGTCACGCGAGTGGATTAAATCGTGTCAGCTCAGCTGGTTTATTGAGTTATACCGAGTCACATCGCGATACAAATCGGGAAGTGTGCGCACGAATGCAAACAATAGGAATTAACGTTTATAGGCGAAACTTGGACTTATTTTGGCGCACAGCAAAACCATATTGGCTTACTGGGAGGTAGCATTTACAGTTACTGCACAGGTGGAACTGATTGTTTTCGGTTTGGGAACTTGAAGTCGAAGTTGCGCGGGAAGAACCAAGCCCCATCTATCCATCCGGGTGATGTCAAGTTCATTGTTAAACTTGCGGAGGTTTTTCGAATCTGGTACCGCTCACTAGTAGTGAAACGCATGTATATGTAGAACCACGATGGTGGGTGCGGATCGTGACTTTGGATGAAGAACGGTTTTACATAAACCGAATGCCTTTTTCGGTTCGGTTTGCCATTTGTTTTGCGGTGAATCCACGAACGTCATTACGTTGGTGAGGCACAGGTTGGTGCTGTGATTAGTCACTTCATTAACGTTGCATCGAGATGCGGCCTACGTACGGTGAGGACAATTCGATCAAACGTTTATGAACGTTTTATTTAATCATAGAACTGTTTATCCACACTGCGACTTTATCTTGTAATTCAATCACCTAACCAATAAATCAACAATAAACAACAATGACTAATATTTGAGTTGCGTTCCATATTTCTGAATAGTTTTAAAAGCATGCATCCCATTTGGTTGTTTGGAGTATAAGACAAAACTGACTTCCAGGCTTCTCTAACGGCAGCTTCTAGCTTGCAAAATATTCCGAACTTTCTTCCACCTTTGTAAACAAGTCGTGCCATCACCGAGCGAACAAATCGAGAGGAATTCATTCGAATATCGTATGGAAATTTTCCAGAAGATTTTATTGTAATTTTCATACGATTCTCTAATGGAAAAAAATTCATAGGACGATCGTATGAAAATTTTCCTTACAGAAATAAAAGTTGCGATCGGGATTCGAACCATGAACCTTAGGATCCAGAAGCGAGTCACAATCTCACGGGACTACACAAGCTTGATAGGGAACGTCCATTAATTACGTCACGCAAAAATGACTTTTTTTAACCCCCCTCCTCCCCCCTTGTCACGTTTTTTGTATGAACCTTCAAATTGTTTTGTATGGATCGTCACGTTTTCTCAAACCCCCCCTCCCCCCTTATTGCGTGACATAATTAATGGACCTTCCCTAAGTGATGTTGATTGAAAGTGTATATGAGGCATGTTTTTCTCGACTAATGCAACAATAATCATTTCATACGATTTCGTATGGAATGAGTCTTAGACCTTTGCTTTGTGGTTCATAGTTCCGATCGTATGAAAATCGTACGCATAATTTCCTGAGTGTAGTAACCAATAGATTTATGACAAATCAATAAAAAGCAAATTTGTTCATCATTATTCTGAGTTCAAAACAGATAAGACGTTTTATTGTAGTCTTCAGCCAAACCATCCAATGAGCCTGTTTATTAAATCAATATTATGGTGGATTTTGATTCAGGAACTTTTTCAAAATTACTTTATATGAATGATGGTCAGGATCCTTCTCTGGGAAATCTGAACTTCCGGAACCGTGTTCCGAAAGTGGGATGCTTATAAAGGATTTCAGTAGAAAATCAACAATAATGATATTAAAAGTCGTGGAATGAATGCATGTGATTGCCATACGACAATCCGGTGACTTGAAACTCGAATGGTCACTCCAAAGCAAGTTCCCACATGGTCACGAATGTCCAGAAAATTATTTGAATTGAACCGTTACAAAATGGGTGTCAAAATTCTTAGAATCGTTCCAGTAGAAAGTTTGTTACACTTATTAGACCATCGGGACACTTGGCTTCGAAGTTGCCAGTTCAGATTGATTTCCCTTGAGGCCACGGATGGCTAGGAAATGATTTGAATTGAACCTTAGCAATATGGGTGTCAACATTATTGAAATCATTCCAGAAGAACATTTACCATACTTACAGGACCAACCGTTCACTTAGATTCGAAATGACTAGTTTAGAGTAGGTTTCCATGGGGTCACGGATTACCCGAATATTATTTGAATTTATCCTCAGCAGTATGGGTGTCAAGATTCATAGGATAATTTCAGAAAAAAGTAGAAATTCCAATCCCACTTTAACTTTTTTGGACGCCTTAGCTCAAAGATTTTTTTCCTGCATATTCTCAGCAAACCTTCTTTACAATCGCCCAATAGCGTTTAGCTGGACCAAAGCTGAGGACAATTTGGTGGGTTGATGTCTTTCTCAACGATATCTTTACCCTTTTCCGTGAGCCAATTGAGAGTTGTTTTGACGTAACGCGCCGACGCTAAATCCGGCCAAAACAGTGGAGGGATGCTTTCCTTCTTATATGAAGGCAGCAACCTCTTCTGTAGACACTCAGATCATTAGATTTCCGCATTGATTGTTCCGGTAGAGTAAAAAACGGTCGCTGCAAAACTCGCAAATACAATTTTCGGGCAACTAGGGCATTACTTCTGTTCTGCACGTTGTTTGGCGATTTTCTGCTTCATGTAGGTTTTCAAGTTGTTCCGTTACTTGATACGTAATATCATCCCGACGCTGGTTCCCGCTGTATTAGTCAAAACACGCATTGACATTGATTTGTTTTTCCAAATTAGAGCTGCCACTTTCTGATCCAGTTTAGGATTGGAAATTTCGGTTTTTCTGCCTCTTCCTGGCAGTTCATTCAAAGAGCAGTGTTCTCCAAACTTGGTTATGACAGATTTTACACTCGCGTGATGAATTCCAAAGGGCTTCGCCAGTTGTCGCATCGCAGGGTGTAACTTTCTCACGTAGCCATGTGACATATTGAAAATGAAGAATTTAAACCGTGCAAACAAGTAAGTAAGCAAACAAATTCACCGAGCAGCAAAAAACGCCCAAAACTAGAGTAGTTGTAGCGAAACTAGGACGAGAGGCGAGTTAGATAAATCCGTAGCAAACCGTGAGTTTAAACTTAAATTATTCAGTGATAATTGGTGTAAAATGGATTCAATTATAGATTTACAACGATAGGTGATCAGGACAGAAAGTTAAGGAGCCTTTGATAGTGCGCAAGAAAACCACTTAATTGTAAGCCAAAAATAATACATCTAAATAACATTCGTAATGTAAATAAATGTTGATAAATATTTACAGTTTGAGAGTCGCCAACAAAATATGTTGGCTGCTACAAAAAATTGGATTCCATCCGGAACAACTTTGGTTTAAGTTTGTATCAGCCATTTGAAAAACGCCCTAGTAGCACACTTGTTGCCATTCGGTTGAGATAAGATAAATATGGTTTGCTAAGTCACAATCAAGTAACAACAACTAATTATGATCGTAATGCACAGATAAAGAGAAACATTGGATTTTTTGCGTTATCTAATTCACATAAAGGGAACGCTAGATTTGGCAGAAAATAATGGGATATTCCATGTCAATTGAAGTCAGAGAAAGCCTGAATCTAGTCTGACTAAAATATTGCAAACATTGTTGTATGGCGCATGAAAGATTGCTAACAATTTCATTTGTTTAAACGAAGGAAAATTTTACGCGCCTGTTAAAATTGACTAATACATTTCCATTATTTTTTTTAGCAATACGCATATTTTACTATGTTATGAATAGGTTATGCCATAGATTGGATTGGGATTAGATTTTTATTGGATTTGGATTGGATTTCGATTGAATTTCGATTGAATGTTTATTTGATTTGAATTTGGGTTAGACACCAACATTTTTGGACACCAGAAATCCGCATTGTTTTTTTGCTTAATCTCTTTAGGCCTAAGGGGTCTTATATGATCACAAAAGGAAAATGGCTGTATAAAATCACAGCATGAATAAAAATTTACATTGTCTTCAGCAAATTTATTCTACATCAATTCTTCTATCTGAGAATAAAGAAGTTCAAGGCCTATTGGACGACCCAGAATATCGTGAATATGAAGAAGTTTTTGTTGATAAACGTTAATCATTGTTGTTTCTTTCTGGGATATTCAAGGTCATCCAAACTGAGTTAAGCACATAAGATCTATAGTTTTAACAGTAGGTTTTTGGAGTACGCAAAGGGACAATATGTATTTAACAATATTCATTGAATAGCGAATACAAGATCAACAGACATAATGTGACAATTTTGGGATTTTCTGAGTTTTCATCCAAACTGTCCGTAAGTTCAAAACATAAGAACCACATTGATTCTGAGAAGCATCGTTGAAGGCACGTCGTAGCAGACGACAAAACGGTCAGCTTAAATCGCAAAATCTTAAATCACTCCTTTGGCGGACTCTCGGAAGCAAAAACGATTTTGTGTACCGCGCCTTGAATTCTCGTCGGTGGTACTAACGTTTGCATTTAAAAAAAATGTATGGTGATAAAAAAAAGTTAAGACAGATAATTGCTTTTGATAAATTTCCCATGGGAGGTAATTATTTAAGCTTACTTGGAAAAATTCAACGCCCTTGTAAGCGGTCTTCCGGCAGTCAGGTCTTACGCTTCAGGTTGACCCAGAAATTCTCGATGGGACGCAGCTGGGGGACGTTGGGCGGGTTCGCCGACTTGGGTAACACATCAATATTCAGCCGCTCCATCTCCTCCCACGATCGGTTCGAGTAGTGAGCCGACGCCAGATCCGGCCAGAACACCGCGTCTTTGCCCTCATGGTATTTCTTGATCAACGACGAAACTTCAGGCAGGAATTTCGTTCTATAAATTTCCTCGTTAACGGCCAGTCCGGAGCGAAAGAAGAGCGGCTTTGACATCCCCTTCGCACTGATTGTCAGCCACAGCAGCACCTTCTTGGGGAACTTGGTGTGTGAAATAAACTTCACCTCGGAGCTCACTTCCTTCGTGAGGGAAGTAAAATGCGAAATGCCCTGCTAGTCGTTCTATCTAGGGTGAGATGAGCCTCGTCGTCCATCACCACGTCGCGATTCGCCGGGAAAATCGAGTTGACCATCTTATTCAGCCGCTGCCGTTGCCTGCAGCTCCGAAACCAGTGGACGCGACGTCCGCTTCCTGACATGTATGTTCATGTTCGCCAGATACCTTTTCACTGTTTGGCCGGTTGAACCGACCTCCCGGTCAAGCGCATGCAGCAATGTAGCCCCTTTTCCCTAGGTCTTCCTCTTCTCGCCTGGAAGCGGGCTTTTTTCGATGCTCTGATTGTTGTTTAATAGTGCCAAGATGTTGTAGAAGCCGGAACGGGCGTATCCGGCGTCCACAATATGCCGCACGACGTCCGTTTTTGGACACGGTTGCTTAACTGTTTTTGCCATCACGGTTAGAGTTCGACTGATAGAGCTGTCAAATTGTGTTTGCTGATTCATGGGTTACTATGATTGATTTGGCATGGATAGTTTTGTCAGTGCGGATGAAGGTGAACCCATGAAAAATCGGTAATGTTTGTCAATTTTTTTTAAATGCAAATGTTACTTACGCATTTGTTCCAAAAGGCGCAAACTGCCGTCAACCTCGAAGATCAAACTTTTGGTTTTGGTTAGACTCCACCATTGTCCTCCATTGGCTTTCAGAAACTCTGTTCCGATGGGAAACCTTGGTTGCCATCCGGGTTTCGGGGATCCAACACTAAACAGTTAGCGGACACTGGGTTCATGTTCCTGGACCCAGCGGATATTATTTCGAGGTAAATAGACCCCGAACAACTTGAGACTAACAGCGCGTGGTGGCACGGCCTGGGCTGGTTTTCCAAACCATCCCGGTTTCGGCCGTCCTTCATCCACATCTCAAACGGAAACTTCTCCCCGGAAGATCTCGAAGAACGGCAAGTCGCTCTCGCTATCAAAACCGTTCCACCAAACCCAATTTTTGCCTTGCGGTCATCGTATATTACACTGCTCCGAGTAGTGGCATGGGCTCGTAGATTTCGCTTCAATTCGAATCCAATCAACCGCTCACAACGTCGCTCAGAACGTTTGAATACCTCAGTCGAATTAGATGACGCCCTCCGGTGCTTCGTTCGAATTACTCAGCTTGAAGCTTTTCGGAAAGAATTTACGTCGTTGACCTGCATTGGACAAGTCAAACCCGCATCTAATTTGAAGAACCTCAGACCGTTCGTTGAACAAGGTATATTGCGAGTCGGTGGTCGGCTACGTAATACATAAGTCCCTACAGGAAACATCCGTTTATTTTGCCATCTAATCATCCATTCTCCGAACTTATCACGCGATATTATCACCAGAAAATTGCTGCATGCCGGGCCGCAGCTGCTCACCTGTTTCCGAAATCTCGCTCGAAAAATCATCCATTCGTGCGTAAACTGCTTTCGTTGCCGTCCGCAAATTACGGAACATATCATGGACGATCTGCCTGTTGAACGAATCTCTCCAAGGCCTATGTAGCCCTATTTGTTTGCCTTTCGGTAAAACCTGTGTACGTCGACCTTGTCGGAGACCTTACAACGAATTCGTTCCAGGCAGCTCTCCGACGCTTCGTCGAAGAGGAAAACCCAGACTCATCGCGACAACGCACAAAAGTTTAGAGGTGCGTACCATGAATTAATCGCTCTAGCAAAGCATTTTTAAAGTCAGTAGAGGCAGAACGCTGTCGCTAGGTCTTGTGCCAAAGACGGCATAGCATTCAAATTTATTACCCATTGGTCTCCAAACTTCGGCGGCCTAAGGAAGGCGGAAATCAAGTTGATGAAGACCAACCTAAAATCCACCTTGGGAAACTCTATCCTGACGGCTGAACCACTGAGCACGCTCTTGACCTAAATCAAGAGCTGCTAGAATTCCCTTACTCAACTTTCGGCGGATCCTGAAGAGCTAGATGTCCTGACATCCGGACATTTTTTGATCCACCGTCCACTTACAGCCATTGCGGAACCTTCGCTGGAAAATGTATCTCTAAATTGGCTCAGCAAATTGGAAGAAGTCCAAGAGTTCTTCCAACGGCTCTGGAAGCGTTGTGCCACGGATTATCTGTCCGGGTTGCAGCCTAGAACGAAATGGACCCGCGAGAAGGATAACATCATCATCAGAACTCTAGTTTTGATCAGGGACGATGATGGGAACATTCGCGTCGTCGTAGTGAAAACAAAGGACGGAGAGTACCGGCTCGCAATTTCATAAATTTTGTGTGCTGCCGATAGACCATCTATCCCCGCTCGTAAGTCGCGAGTCCACTGATGTCCAGTGATGACCATCTTCTCTTCCATCGTAGTTTTGTCCTGCGCAATGATCGGGGGTCTACAGGCCTCCGGGCCATGTAAGTTTGGTTTATTTAATGAATTTGTAAAAAGCTTTAGGATTTTTTGTTTCTCACCATGATTGACTGACGGATGGGTGCAGCACTCCGTAAGTGAAGGAAAAATGAACGAACGATACACAGTGGTGCGATGATCGAGCAACCGATTCCAACCGATGAACGTTGAAAGCAGCTGATGGTCAAAAGGAGTGACCTCGGATGTAATCTACAACCGATCCAAAAGTCGGCAACCTCCAGTGCTTGTAAATAGAGACAGTTAACCGGATCAATACCGAAAACTATAGAATAGATAAGTTTAAATCTAGGTTTAAAACGATGGCCGGCACATGTTAGAGATAAGCTTTTTGAATTATCCTAATAATAGGTAGACTACCCAAATAGTTGACAATAGTTGACTTGTTTTCGCGGATGGAATTTGTTATCCATCTATCATTCTCATCAGTGTAGATAGATCTATAGGTAGATCAATAGGTAAATCACAATAAGCTAAAAGGGCCTGTTAGATTCGGCAATTTCCGGTGTTCTCCAGAGGATAGAGTCTCCACACGTAGCTGAACACACGTATATGTAAAGCAGCCAGATTCCCATTAGAGTTAGTCGAAAATAAAATCTCAAGCTAAACGCATCTACCGTGTTATTCAGAGAAAAATAAAACAGTGAGCTATAAATCGGACAGTATTTCTTTTATCCTTCCAGTTAGTTTCAGGTCATCCAAACTGTCCTTTTAAACTTAAACAGAAAAAAATAACTAGAAATTAGAAGAAGAATTAGTATCTTCCATTTAATTCCAACTACCTTTGCTTATCTTCGACAGATACGCGTATTTCGTCTACAATGTGCAGACTTCTTCAGTGTCTCGTACTAATAACTCGACCAGTCGAGTTATTAGTAACGAGACACTGAAGAAGTCTGCACATTGTAGACGAAATACGCGTATCTGTCGAAGATGCAAAGTGTAGTTGGAATTAAATGGAAGATATAATTCTTCTTCTAATTTCTAGTTACAGGTATTCCACTAAACAGCTCAAACCCTCTAGGATTCAGAAAAAAATAATTAATTTTAACAGGCCGCGTAAAATTTCCCCTCATTTAATTACTACTCAAAGCGGGCGTAAGCAACGAAATTGTTTGCAATCTTTCATGCGCCATGCAACAATATTGGTAATCTTTCATACATCACGCTAGATTCAGGCGTTAGCTGGCTTAAATTTACATGAAATATTACATTATTTTCTGCCAAATCTAGCATTCCCTTTATGTGCATTAGACAGCACATAAAATTCAATGCGCATTAGATAACTCAGAAAATTCAATGTTTCTTTTACCTGTATAAGGTTTACAATTGTGACAATAGCTTTATGGGCTAAAGAAAGTTAAAATACATATTCAAACATATTCAATTAACCTTCCGTGACGCTGTTCCGTCTGTTAGTCAGCCAGAACATTCATTTAATTTGATTGAAGACACATCGTAATTTTATATTGTTAGGCCTGTACTCGAAAAAAATGCACCATTTTTATCCGTGTGTAACTTTTTTGTCCGTAAGTAAAAATTGATGAAAATCTGGGTATAACTAGTAAACTGTACACATGAGCAAAATTGCATAACAATCGGTTCAGTGGTTATTGATATGTCATCGGCGAAGAAAATCGCCGGAGAATTATGCACCCCGTCATGGGAAATCTGACTGTGACCATGAGATGGATCGGAAGACAAATGGGAATCACCCATACAACTGTATCTCGGGTGATAAAATCGTTTAAGGAGTCCCAGACGACCGAGCGGTGGGCTGGAAGTGGAAGAAAATCGAAGACAGCTAACCCTTTGAAGGCCCGGAATGTGTTGGAAAATTTCAGGTGTAATCCGAACCTTTCGATTCGCGACGCGGCTCTGAAGGCAAAGTTCGGCCTGGTTCGTTCAGCAAACCATGAAACGAGCTGGGCTTCGTGTATTCAAGGTCCGCAAGGCACCGAACCGGTGTGATCAACAAAACACGGCGGCCGAATCCCGCGCAAGGAAGCTGTATGTGTGGTTATGGATGACGAAACCTACATCAAGGCAGACGCAAAGCAGATACCGGGGCTGGAGTTCTACGTTGTCAAATCACGGTTTGATGTTCAGGAAGACATAAGGAAGAAGAAAGTGGACAAATTCGCCAAAAAAAATGCTTGCTCTGGCAGGCCATATGCCAATGCGGTAAACTGAATAAACCGTACATCACAACGGGTACTATCAACAGCCAAATTTACCGCATCGAGTGCCTCCAGAAGCGTCTGTTGCCCTTCTTGCGGTCCCACGGAGGCGAAACATTATTTTGGCCGGACCTGGCATCATGCCATTACGCGCGATCGACGTTGGATTGGTACAGAGACAATAACGTTGTTTTTGTACCAAAAACCGCTAACCCCCCAAGTTCACCAGAGATTCGTCCGGTGGAAAAATTTTGGGCCAAAATGAAGGCCGAAGTTCGAAAATCGTCCAAAGTGCTTAAGAACGAGCTGGAGTTGAAGAAAGAATGGATGAAAGTGACCGTCGGCTTCACAATTGCACAAAATGAAATGAGATGTCTTAAGGGAAAGGTGCGGACTTTCAGCGATGGAAAGGAAATTGAATCAAGTAATTACGCCGTAACATAATCCATATGTATTAATTTATTATCTGAAAGTTTCAAGAAAATCCGACTTAAAATAATTTTTTGGCGAACACTTTTGTCTGGAGCAATTGTTTCAAGAAGTGGCCTTAGATAAAATTACACAGAAGAAAAAAAATAACAAACGCGTAAAAATTCCCCTGGTTTAATTTCAATCCAAAGCAAGCGTAAACAACGTAATTGTTTGCAATATTTCATACAGCATACAACATTATTTGCAAGCTTCCATACAAAAGACGCGATTCCACCAAATCCATCAAAATAAACCAAATTGCTTTTATAATAACGCTTGGAAAAATGTAGGATTGACCGGGTTAAGATGAAAACAGTCTTCATCGTCATCATTTTTGCATTTTGATGATAATAGATGGGCATTTTGAGAACAAAATGCTGTTTCATCACTTTCATTCTTACAATAATTTATCGAAACTTCCATCATTCCAATTTATATCAACGCATTAGTCACATTGTGTCTTTGTTCATTCTCGTGAGTGTTTAAATCCACCTAATAATTCACGCAAATGCGCTCTTTACACTTCCAAGCTCAATGAACAAAGAGTGATCTCACCATAATAGCAACCCGCAGACACAATGTCTGTGTAGTACCTTATTCTACTCGTAGCCGCATCTCTCAGTGTTCCCATCCCACATGATAACTATACACACTCCTAACCGTTTCACGATCGACGGATGCTGCGCAATAAACTCGACATTGGCAATGCATCCTCCTCCTTCAAATATGGCACTGCCGTTTACCATTGCCAATGTACTTTTCGAGCCGACCCGAACTTGAATCTTCCTCTGACGAGATCACATTACAATGGACAGCCTACAAATATCAATTCACGGCAATTTACTATCAATCAACTCTGCATAAAGCATCGATTTGCATAAATAGCTGGGGCTCCGCTGTTAACTGCTATTTGCACTGCATCTGTAAAGTGCTGCCGAGTGGCCGGTAGATGGGTACTTGTTGAAGTTTTATTGTTATTGATTAGTGCCTATTTATAGCAGCCGCTCGTTTTGATTCCGCGAGCACAATTGAGTCATTAATGTCGAATGAATCTTTGAACTTGCCCGCAATGAACCAGGTTCATAGCTATGCCTGCATTGAAGTCCTCAATTTTTACCTTCCGCTGAGAGTCCTTCTGAGGAGATTCCAGCATGCGTGGCAGATAGGTAGGCTTTGGAATTTGAGAAAAGATTCATTTCCAATAGTGCGAGACAATTGTAGGCAATTTGAAATGAACTCAATTGCGCCGCATCACCGCATCAATCAATGTTACTTAAAGCGTAAGCGAGAGAATTTTGTACACGAGCAGGTTGTAGGAATGCCTTAAAATTGAAAGTGCTGTTTTGGGTGGTTTGTTTTGTTTCGAGATTTGCATTTTTAGTATTATAGAAACGAGCTGCGGTTGAGGGTGAAACGCGTAACAGTGCCAATGTTGAGCTCTCAGTACAGCCCGGCGGGTGATGCAGCAGCAGCAGTAGCAGTAATGTGCTTAATATTCACCTTGCGTAAGGTTCGGTATTTTTCTTTGCCGGTAATGCATGCAAAATGCTTGGAATTTTGTTGCGAAATGCGATACAGCTTGTTTACGTGTAATGGTGATTGAAATGGAATGGTGTACTGTTAAGTGAGGAAGGTAGTCTTATAATTACTATTTATTGGTTTGAAGCGAAAATTGCCTTTACAGAAGGTATGTACGGCAGGTTAGTTCGAATCCGCATGAATCAGTTCAGTTTGTATTTGATTTTCTAGGAGATCTTGTTTGACTATTACCTAACATAGCATATAACACTTTCTATTTTTGATACGGACTACATTTAAAGGCAATCGTCATCCTTATTACACTCATAAACCACATGAAAGTGAAGCCGAAAAACCCGTAATGATCAACCTCATAAAACCGTATTCACGATGTCATAGGATGACAAGAAAAGCGACATTTATGCGCCCCATTATGCACCCCATTCATTATGCTTCAGCGTTTGTGCACATTATGAGCGCTGTCGTCAAATGCGAACCCGAGCTGCATGCATGCAAATAATAGTAAAAAACGAAAAACAACACGTTTTTAATGTGCCCTAACAAACAGCAAACACGATATGCACATTAAGGCTACGGGCCGGGCGTAATTATAAGCGGAGTGACGCCGAAATGCGGGCCTTCTATTAGAGCTTCGCTGTTCATGCACACACACTCACACACAGATAGGTGTATCCGTTTTGACACCCGGTATCGGTCGCTTGTCTAAATTTATGAAAGAGAAAGATGATGGTTTAATACTGTCGGCGGTTTTCTTTTACCACCAGAGGCATTTTACAATTTTTATAGGATAGGAGAACCCGAACAACCCTTATCGCTCTCGGTGGAACGTGAGAAAATTGAATTTGATGCACCCGACGGCAGGCACCTGTTTTGAGGTACAAATTTCAACCGTAGGTGAAACCGTTTTCGAAATTGCCTTTTTTTTCGAAATCGGACAAAAGCATCGAACTGGAGATGGAATTGGTTGCTTGAATTAAAATTTATATTGCTCCTTTAAAATGCATTCGTGAAACTTTATATCGACATCGGGTTGTATTTGAAGTGTTGAATTGAATTATTTATCGCAAGAGGGCCTTTTCGTTTAAATAGATTCCTTACTGAATGGTTCGCTTGCGTCGTTAAAAACTACCGGTAGCTAGAATGTCTTTCATTCATGAAGCACATCTAGTGAAAAAAAGAACGAAAGGAGAAAACTAATCACGTAAGAGCGATTAAATCGCAGCAGGCGGTCTTCTTCTCTTTAAAGATTGTGGTTGAGTTTCGATTAACAATTGAGAAGGGTCTGTCGATTTTTTAACATTCTCAACATTTCAAGCTCGTTCCTTGCGAAGCGAAGATCATTCACTGATCGAGTCATTTTAGCAGCATTTGACGGGTTACGATATTCAAAATAAGGACTTACAAAATTGATAGACTCTTTGAACTTGTAGATGTCAAAATAAGGTGTGATTGATTAGAACAACCCACTATTTTTTGTAAAATCATCAATCAAAAAAAGTCTTCGAAGCTGCTAATGGATTTTATTTTGACATGTTCTCTCGTTGAAGAAATGATTTTGGTGAATGATTTTCATCACGAAAAATATATTTCAACCATAACCAAGAACATTTAAGCACGCTTCTCTTCAAAAAAAATATCTCACTTATTTATAAACATTTGATACATTATAGAGCTTGAAAAACCCGAGTGCGACCGTCACGAAAAGTGGTCAGGTTTTGATGGTTAATATCACAGTCGTTTCTCCAAATATTTTCAAAATCTTTACCTAAATTGATCGGAAATATGTTTATGCGTCGATTCCAATATTGAAAACTATTGATTTTTAATATTAAACTATTGAAAGAAATGCAAATAGCACTTGATGTCTTTTAATTTTGTTTTGCAAAGTAAATTTACTAAATGCCGAGTACTTTCCTATCACAGACTTCAAATGAAAGTAAGGGGATCTCATATTCGGCAGTGGACGATATGAAAGAGGTACACCTTCGCTAAATACTTCACAAAATAACATTCTCCTGCCGGAACAGTTTGGGTTCAGGAAGGGACATTCCACCTCTTATCAGCTAGTTCGGGTGACGAACAACATCCGAAGTAACAAAGCTATATCCAAGTCCACAGCCATGGCTTTGTTAGACGTCGATAAGGCTTTTGTTATGGTCTGGCACGACGGGCTTGTATACAAGCTTTGCAACTTCAAATTACCCCACACCTTGTGAAAATCACCAGCAACTGCCTCCAAAATAAAGGTCGTTTAGGGTATCATTGAAAGGTTGTCTTTCAGACAAGTTTTCAATCCCATCTGGAGTACCGCAAGGTAATTATAGACAAATACTAAAGATGAAAAGAAAAATCTGTATCACTTAAACTACAATCATCATTATAGGTAATTTGGGTTAGAAAATGCACTATCTAGCAACATTAGCATGACCAATTACTAGTAATTAGCAGACTATTGATTTCAATCATCTGATAACTGTTGCAAATTCGACGCTTATATTATTGGCTAATAAATTTTCGTACAATATTAGTAAAGATGTAAATGGGCCATACAATAGTTCTTTAAAAGATCGATCAAACATGGACCATTTAAAGCCCGTCCTTTTTAGGACGACCAATTTGATTCTCCCAGCTAAACAGTTTGTTTGGATTTGAATATGTCTAACATACTGTTCCAAATGGTTCTTGCCAATTGGAAGCCCTCGAATGCTAAAAAAGGCCACATACCTTATATCTTTAGTACAATTTCAAACACCGCTCGGAAACTTTAACGATCTCTATATTGTCCCAAAGCGCAAATATGAAACAAGCTTATGACAAGCATGCAGCATGCCTAATAGAAATTTTACAAATGGCAACCGTCACGAAATATTGAAACAAATGATTATAACATTCATTACACATTGCTACGTAGTCCTACGTCACCTTTGCGTACAACCTCATTGGGCTGTCCCTAGTAGTTGTTTTTGCAAAATGTCGCGTTTTGAACTTGAAGTTGGAAAGACAATTCTACACAATTGGTGAACTGAAAAGGATGTAACGTACAATTAGATAACCAAAATAGTCGAAGTGCATCCAGCAAGTGTACATAGAGTGATTGAAAAGTATAGTGAGATGTACATCCTGCAAGATCGGCCGAGAACTGACGAAAACTCGTTTCCAGCAATTCCGAGTTGAATTTTGCCAAGAAATACAGGACCAGCATCGAGATGATCCATATTGAGATAGTAGATGGTTTGAAAACATACAGGAAGCAGAAAGTACAAATGCAACCTCCGGAGCAGGATTGTCGTGACAAAATAAGGACTCGCAAGCTGTACAACCGTATTTTGGACAATCGCTCACTTTCGTGAAAGAGGATTCTAAAACACGGCTGGAACCTCAATTCTACACCTCATCGGTTGAAAAGATTGCAGATACGATGCTTGGCACTTAAAAATTTGTTTAGAAGGTGCTGGTTTGGCAAGCAATTTGCACATGTGGCTTGCGATCTTCCATTGTCTACACAACAAGAACAATCAATGCTGAAATTTATCAAAACGAGTGCTAGCAGAAGAAATTGCTCCCACTATATCAGAAACATGAAATTCCTGTTCGCTTCTGGCTGGATTTGATTTCGATGAAACAGATATCAACCCACCAAACTGTTCCCGACTGCGACTAATCGAACGCTACTGGGCAATCGTCAAGCGGAACCTCAAAAAGCAGGTGCAGTCGAACACAATTTGTCAGACTTCAAGAAAAAATGGTCATTAGCCTCTAGAAAGTGTACATAAACTTCACTGCAGAACTTGAAGGATAGTATAAAGACGATTATCAGTACGATTATATTACCGAAATCTGCAATCTGATTGATTTGTTAGTTTAATTGATCTTTCAACATGTTAAGCTCTAATAAATTACATTACTTTGAAAATTTTCAAACTGTCTTCGGTCTTATTTCAATATTTGAATGTTTCACTTGCTTTTTCATACACTCTTTAGACTCAATTCATCTCGAATTCGCTTTTCTGAATGCTACATAAATATCCCGTTTAAAACATAAAATATTGAAATAAGTAATGACTCCAAATAAGGATTATGTAAGGTATATTATCATAAAAACGAACTTCAAACAAGGAAAACAGGAATTTTTAGCAAATCGAAGGAACATAACTTTGTTCTTGGACTCTCCTGCAAAGGATCGAACTTTACGCTACAGCAAGTAACATTAAATTTTGATTTAGTCTGTGTGTTCAGACCTCTTGGGTTTCTTTACATTTTCTACAACGAGCTTGCAACCCTAGGCACTGCTAAAGGTCGCTATTGCCGAACTCACCCTAGAGATAAAGCCTTCAATTTTCACAGCCTTATAGTACGTTCACACTACAGCTTATACTACGTGATAGAGTATCTTGATATCAAATGACATTTACATTATTTCCAGTGAAAACTAGATGTATAATTGCTGATATCAAGATACTCTATATCACGTAATATAAGCAGTAGTGTGAACGTACTATTAAAAGAATATGTGTACCTCCTCACAGGTCGAACAAAACCTGTAAAATTATGAGTACTTGAATGTAACAAATTTACCTCTATTATATTGAATAGAAATTTACGCGTGATCTTAAATTTACAGTTTTTCTGTCACTGCTGATGATGTATTAAATTGAAAATTACCTGCAATCATATATTTTCATAGAAGTTTCAGATTATATTATATGTAATTTTCATATTTTTTTCTGTGTAGACCAAATAACTAGAACAAACAAATCACAAAATATTGACCGATTTTAATTCTCTTAGCATTCGACGGAGATGTCGGGAATTAATGTATTATTATAGTGCAGTAACGTGAATCATCAGATATCGGAGATATTCCGGGTTTCCGTAGGGGACGTTTTACATGTCGATATTCTGGTTGAATTTTGTACAGGATGCCGTTTAGAAATATTTTTCTCTAGTAAATACGCAAAAAGCAGTAACATTTTTCAAGCGATTGATACGTTGCACTCAAAAATCGGCCTTAAAATAGCCGAGATATGGCTATTTTCCTAGAACAGGTTCCTCTGAAGGGTTCTGGATGCGGCCAGATCATTCTTTCATGCAAAACATGCCGAGTGACACCTCTTTCTTCTTCTTTTTTCATCACAAAGCTTTCCTTAAGCTTAAAGGGGATATTTAGACACATTAGCCGATCCCGGAGCCACCGGAATGTTCTTGGGGAGATCTGTAGTAGAAGTTGAATACATTTTGACGCCAAAACATGCCGTGTAGATGTGGTACTCAATACCCAACAGAGCTGTTAATCCTTCAAATCTGAGAGAAAATTTTGATCAACTTTGTGGTGTCTAACTTCATGAAATATTATCCGATTTAATTTCACCAAAAAATATACTATCCTGTTGTAGTTATTGTAGTTTTATATCTCGGCAACATAATTGGCTATGGCCCTCGGACACCAGAGTTGTTACGGGGTTTCAGGAGAGACTATCTCAAATGTTGAATTTGTGATGAGAGTTTGTACAAGATGCCGTTGCCAAAAATTTGTACAAGATGCCGTTGTCAAATTGTGTTTAGTAAACACACGTAAAGACAAAATATTTACCTAGCAAATGAAATGTTGATTACAAAAATCGGCCTCAAATTGACTGAGATATGGCCATTTCCATGAAACAGGTTCTGATAAAGGTTCCTGGATGCGGTCAACACTTTATTTTACTCAAAACATGCCATGTAACAGCTCTTTCTTCTTAATTTTTCATCACAAACCTTATTATCATCTTAAAGGGCATCCTTGACTATATTGGCCACACCCAGAATCACCGGAATGTCCCCGGGAGAACCTGTAGTAGGAACCAGTTAGACATTTATCCCAAAACATGCCGTGTGGCAGCCCTATCTTAATGATTTTTCATAATTATGATTTTGATAGATTTGAAAAAGCCATTGGCTACATTTTCCACTCCCGGAACATTTTTGGGGGAACCTGTAGTAAAGATCAATTACGATTTTACCACTAAACATGTACTATAAGACTCATTGTCTAGCCTCTTTCCTTCAGTTCCAGCTTCCTGATAACTCTGAGGATCAATTCATTCAGCTTTGGTTTGGATAAGGAAGCAATAATTAGATTCAGTATAGAGAAGAGTGGGTTTTATATTTGGTCGGGATTCTGCCAGGCTCTGCCTGAACCCATACAATCTTCACAGAATATTTTTTCGGTGCATTATGGAGATGGATCACTGAAATTGGTTATTGGTTACTAACTTCAAGATTTACTGATGTGATCCATCTTGAAATTGAAAAGTTCTGTTTGAATATGTTGGACAACACTGATGATTTTCGATTGGCGCTTGGTGCGATTTGGCAGAACCCCGACCATTTTATCCGGGCATGGAGTTGTTCCAACTGTCGCCGTGAAAGCAAAATGAAGGCTGAGCACTACAAGACCATATTGGATGAACAGGTATTTCAACAGGTTGGTGATGTACACTACAAAGAATTATCATTTTTAAATTACAACTACGTGCTTCCCATGATGCGGAAAGGCATCCCAGTGGGGAAAGGCATCTCCCAGGATGACCACGCTCCAATTCAAACTCGGATTTTTATTGTGATCTTTGGGACCAGTTGGATGAAAAAAAATGAGAAAAAAGACCCGATTTGCAGAAGAAAAACAAAACATTTTTCATCAAGACATTCCTTCGTGGAAAGCATTTTTCATCAAACGAATAGGTCATAGGCGAAGCCAGGATTTCAAAACAAGGGGGAGGGGGGGATGGAAGCATATTTGTTTTAGAGAAAGAGAGAGAGGTAGAGAGAGAGAGAGAAAGAGAGAATATAACCGTCAAGATTGAACAATTCTAGACTTATTGACGATTTCATAATCCTTCGATTTTTTCCATGATTTAAAATCGAACCACATTAAATAGGAACCATTCCTTAATTTAACGGGTACTGTAATGTGTCAAAATATTTACCTTACATTAACGTAGATTTTTATATAGGATCACCACCGAGTTTATTAACAGCTTTTACTGCAAAGGATCTTTTCCTCCCCGACCCACAGTGGGACCAATCTGAAAAAAGACGGTCAAAAGTGTTTTCACACTGTTCCTCACATTTTAGCGCTTTGGTGTCTACGGAAAAGTTGTTAGAAATGTTATTTCACATTTTTTCAAAAACTTATCAAAAGTTTTACTAAAGTGATACTTTACTTAAAAAAAACTAACTTTGTGTGGGTACAAGATAGAAGGTTGAAGTCTTCAACAAAGTTTTAGAACTATATATTTAACGAAACTTTGCTGAAGATTGTTAGTACCTATATCGAAAGCGATCTGATATATAATTGATTTAGTATATAGACTTACTTAAAACTTGTTTTTTTACTTTATTGTGGCTAAAACATTACCAGATTGGTTGAAAATGTTCAACAAAGTTATCAATATTATTAAAATGCACAACTTTGCTGAAGACGTCATAAGTCTAAACGGCTTTATTTGAGTTTTAAAGCGGATTTAAGTTAAAAAATATACATATTTTCAACAACAATAACTCAGACACCGGCAAATTTTTGCAACCAAATTTTGAATAGTTTGGTCAACCATCACTTAAAGTATACGTGTACAAAAAATCTGCGCCGGGTATCATCGGGTACATGAAGTTTTCAGTCCGTCTTATCGGGTGTACCTATCTTTTAAATTTCGATAAACTTTTACAAATGTACAAATATTTCGTGAAATCTGTTAAATTCTACCGGCATCCGTAAAAATTGATTACAAAACGATCTGTTGTCAAGATTCCGGTAAAATATTTCTGAAATCTGTGAATTCATATGAGTGTGCAGTACTTAGTGTGATAAATTTCGTAGGCAATGGATATTCAAGTTTTAATGAAAGTAATCAGATTTATGTAGCTGCTTTGAACGTATTTAAATTACGGAATATGTAATTAGTGGTATTGTAAGTGTTACTAATGAACTCTGACTATACAATTTCGCCAGTAATTCATTTACCTAAAAACTCAGGTTCGGTATTATTCAATTTCACAAAGCTGTTATTAATTTCTTTGATATATCTCTGCATAGGAATCAAAACTTATTGCGAGCTCGTCGGTTCTAGTTCTTTGCTTCAGACAAATTTGTTAAAATTAATGTATTTCTATTTTTTAATAGGTTTTCGTTACTTAAATTGATTTATTGCTATAATGAAAGCATTAAATCATGTTATTTTATAATAAAGCCTTACTGATTACCTTCTTCCTCAGCTTCTGTGTCTGAATCAGGCTTGGGCTTGGGAATTTTGCAAAGTTTCTTTTCAGCTGGTAATAGTTGCATAGATGTTTTACAGTTGGTCGTCTTAGACTCCCTATCAACGGGTGGGATGTCATTTGCAATTGTGTGAAAAGATCATAATTGGTAGCAGTCCTGTAGAGAAATGGAAAATATTTCAGTAATTATGAATATTTGTGATAATGTTCAATTACTGTTAACTTATCTTGAACACTTTCGCGCTTCATTTTCTCTATAGCATTTTAAATCTTTGTTGCGGCATTCTTGTGGCTCCTCTGAAAGACTTCCGAT
>JASCZW010001191.1:0-131731 GCA_034211315.2 Aedes japonicus
CGGTAACAAGGAAGCTTAGCTGAATATTTCTTCTGTATTACTGAACTCGAAATTGAAAAAAAAAATGACATTAATAAAAACTTTGATCGACTCACGCACATTACTGTTTGACCAAATTTTGATCGGAACCGATCATCTGAAAACTGGGAGGAAAAGAATTTATCTTCAAGTGTTTATCGACGTGCTGCGTCCAACCTCACAGAATTAGTTTGTGCGAAAGGTAGTTGGCACCTACGCGAATCTTCGAAGTCCCGCCAACAGAATCACGAAATACGTTTGCATTAAAAAAATCCTTTTTCCGGATGGTGATAAGAAAAAGCTAAGGCAGATAGTTGCTTGTGATAAATTTCCCATGGAAGGTAATTATTCAAGCGTATTGGCGTAACATGCGTGTTTGGTAATTATTCAAGCGTAACATGCGTGTTGGCATGTTTTCAATTCTTCCACAGTTTTCGCCACAAAATTGTTGGAGTAGATCTTACGCTTCAAGTTGATTCAAAATTCTCTATGGGACCAAGCTGGGGTACGTTGGGCGGGTTTACCAACTTGAATACCACATCGATATTCAGCCGCTCCATCTCCTCCAACGATCGCTTCGAGTAGTGTGCCGACGCCAGATCTGGCCAGAACACCGCGTCTTCGCACTTACGGTATTTCTTGATGAACGACGCACCTTCCGGCAAGCATTTCGTACCATAAATTTCCCCGTTCACGGCCAGTCTGGAGCGAAAGAAGAGCGGCTTTGACACTCCCTTCTCACTGATTGCCAGTCACAGCAGCACATTCTTGCGGAACTTCGTGTGTAAAATGAACTTAACCTCGGAGCTCACTTCCTTCGTGGGGGAAGTAAAATACAAAGTTCCCGGCCAGTCGTTGCCATCCAGGGTGAGATAGGTTTCGTCGTCCATCTCCACCGCCACGTCGCCATTCTCCGGGAAAATCGAGTTGACCATCTTATTCAGCCGCTGCCGTTGCGTCATAGCCTGCAGCTCCGAAACCAGTGGACGCGACTTCCGCTTCCTGACATGTGTGTTCATGTTCACCAGGTACTTTTTCACTGTTTGGCCGGTTGAACCGACCTCCCGGCCAAGCGCACTCAGTGATGTAGTCACTTTTCCCGCAGTCTTCCTCTTCAGCATCTTTTGGAGCTTCTTGTCGGTCAGGGTCGTCGGCCATCCGGAATCGAGCTGTCTTTCGATGCTCTGATTACTGTCAAATAGTGCCAAGATGTTGTAGACGCCGCAACGGGCGTATCCGGCGTCCACAAAGTTCCGCTCGATGTCGGTTTTCGACGCATCAGGGTGCCGTTCTTTGAACGCACACACTTCTGAACGGAGTTGCTTCACTGTTTTTTCCATCACTGTGAGAGTTCGACTGATAGAGCTGTCAAATTTTGTCTGCCGACTCATGGGCTACTATGATTGATGTTGTATGGGTAGTTTCGTCGGTGCGGGTGAAGGTAAACCCATGAAAAATCGGCAATTTTTGTCTATTTGTTTTCAATGCAAGCGTTAATTTGATTTTTCTTGCCAAATTCAACGTGAAATTTCGGTTAAATGAAATTATAATATGTTTGTGTTTACGAACCTTTTCTGTCAGTGAACCATTATTCGCAATAGTCATCTTGATCGTTGCTGGTACAGTCATAGATGTTTTCTCTGTGTACCCCGATACTTACCACTTCCTAAATTGCTCTTGCGAGTTTCTGCATCTACAAAACAAGACATAAAGGCTGGTTTACAGTTCAGGAAAACCATCACGGGATTTTGAACGGATTTGGCTCGGAATTTGGTTCGGGAAAGTTTCCAAAAGACGTTGCTCCACACTTCTCCATACTGAATGACTAGTAAGTTTGGCGTATCAGGTTTTGCATATTGTTTACATTTGTATAAGTTTTCTCTCTCATAAAACATTGAAAATCAAAATAAATTCTAGAAATTAAGGATTTTTTTTATTTCACTTTACTCTAACGATGCTTCTCTTTTACCTGATTGATTCCCTCAAAGCATCTCTGTACATCCGGCACATCTGAACATTTACAGATTTATTCAGGGACGATTAAATAAAGCAACTAATTTCTTTCATACTCTAATTGTTATGTTTTGTATTCTCCGTGCGTGGAGTAACGATTATGATGTAGAAGGAGATGTTCACTCATTACCATGAGGCACCAAGAGTGGACAGGACAGTAATGATTGCTAGAATGAAAGATATGAAGAGAAAGTGTTGAAAGTTCCGTCAGTGTACGGTAGATTGTAAATAGAAAAGAAGTATTGAAAATTGAGCGAAAGGGCATGTAGTACTCGTACCAAGGACGTTACCTTTGCCTAACATCCCACTGCGGGGTAGGTCGAGACACGGACGAATCCACCACCTCAACAGGCAAAAGTAACGTGTTCGATCGCGCTCATGTACTACTGATAGCTGTGTGATAGTTTCTAGCGGTAGTTTGTATGCACTCTGTTTTGATGCGCACATGGGAAAAAAACAGGAACTCAACACAACACAGGATGTTAGGTAAAGCAGAAGTCGTATGCCAAAAAAAAAACCCAAAAGGAGATAGTTTCTCTACCATGTAGGGGATTTGGGGGTTCAAATAGACAGTTCGTTAGAACTATTAAAAAAAAGCTATCGGTAGTATATGCGCACGATCAAGTGCCCAAACTTTTACCAGTCAAGGTGGTGCATTCGATCATGTCTTGACCTACCTCGCATGGGGATGCTTGGTAAAAGTTTGTGTTTCCTGTTTCGGAATACTACCTCACAATGCCCTCCACTCAATTTCAAACTACTTCTATTCAATTTTCACAGCCTGCCGTGAGCTAACGGAACTATCAATACTTTCTTTTAACAACTTTGTTCTAGCAAAAAAATGCTGTCTACTCCTAGAGCCTCATAGTGATGAGAAATTATTTCCTTCTCAAAACAACATCATCATATATATTGTTGTTCTTTAATCACATCGAGCAAAGAAATTTCTGAAAAACACTACAATATTAGGGAAATCAGGGTAAAATCAGCCATATCTTCATTCTCAAAGCCGTGTGGTTAATGAAACCAAATCCAATTCAGGCAATTTTACAAATTACTAGCCTTACTTTGTTGTTCTTGAGTCACAACGAACAAATCAATCTCTTAATAACAAGAAAAATATTAGAGGAATCGGAGTAAAATGAACCATACCTTCTTTCAAAGAGCCGTGCGGTGAACGAAACCAATTCCAATCGATTTCTTAGCAAATTTCACATGGGACTAGCATCATTTTGTTGATCTTGAGTAACTCCGACCACAGAAATTTATGATAAACACAAAACTATTAGGGGAATCAGGGTAAAATCTGCCATATCTACGTTCACAGAGCCGTGCGGTGAAGGAAAAAGAAATTTTACAGGGGACTAGCATCATTTTGTTGATCTTGAGTCACACCGAGCAAAGAAATTTCTGAACAACAACGAAATATTAAGAGAACCAGGGTAAAATAAGCTCGTTCGCTCTCCAAGCAGTTCCATGCGGCCAATGAGACCACGTTCATTCGATTTCTTGGAAATTTCCCTTCAAGTTTAGATTTAAGATTTACAGAAATCGTTCCCCGAGTTGAGATATAGAATTCTTTCGGGCGTTTCGGGCACTTTTTTTCCCACTGTGCATTGGATGAGTTGGCGTGAAATTCGTCTCTTGGTTCAAATGCGATGCACGCAAAGATAATTTTCAACTATTGAACGGGCACAAAATAGTGATTAAAATAACAATATAGATTTTTTTTACAGATTTTTAACAACCAGATACAAATAAAAAAGATTTTTGGATGTGAAAATACAGACTGATCATGAAAACAATGTGGCAACACTGCCTGCAACGAGTAATGGGTGTATTCGATGAAAATGGCACACAGAAAATATTCTGTAACTTTTGAATCGTATTAGTAAAAAATCTAGAAATTTGATCTAGAAATCTTATCCATAGTGTATTATTCACATCTGCCAAGTTTCATAGTTATGCATTCAGTATAACACAATTTTGATTGTGCACTCACAATCAAAATCCAGGGGCGTCCCACCGGTAGATTGCTAAAAGGCTTGGAAGTGCAAATACAACTGTGTCTCGTGTAATAAGAACCTTCCAGGAGCGTCTGAGTGTCCAAAGGAAGGAAGGGAGTGGTCGTAAAAGTGGTCCAATGGACAGTAAAATGGCCAGGAAAGTCGTACAACAATTCAAGAACCGTCCAAACATGTCAATTCGAGATGTCGCTAAAAAGTCTAAGGTGTCAGTCGGTTTTGTGCAGAAAACCATGAAGCGTGCTGGGTTACATGTTTACAAAGTGCAAAAAGCTCCAAACCGGAATGAAAAACCTGACTGGTGGGGACCAGTATAGCATCGCTTCACGGTGTTTCTCTCCGAGGTCTCTACGTTGGAGATGACGAGAAAAACTTTAGTGATCGTCAGTCGTTGCGAATCAAAATAAACCCAAAAAAGGGCGCATCAATAAACAGAGTGCACACAATAGATCGCTAGAATAACTTACCCCGCAGTGGGATTTTAGGCAAAGATTGACGTCCATGGTTCGAGTACCATTGGATACATGCCCTTTCGCTCAACTTTCAAAAACATCTGTTTGATTTCCTACCTATCGCACTCTGACGGAACTTTCAACACTTTCTCTTCACATCTTTCATTCTAGCCAAAAACATTAATGTTCACTCTTGGTGCCTCATGGTGATAAGCGAACATCTCCTTCTACATCAAATTTTTCATGTCAACATAACTCAAAAAGGAAATGCATTACAAAAAATATATGTTGAAAAATTGTCTGAGCTTTTATGAAAAAAAAATTGTAAAATCGATTCGTACACGCTAAAAAAATATTTTAAAATTTAAAGTCAATTTGCAAAACACGACTATCTTATAATTGGACGGATTTTATTTTTATATATAGGCAATATAATTGTCTAAAAGTTCGCCATACATTGCGAGATGAGCACTTTAAAGGGAAACAAGTTTTTTTAACAACAAAATGTTCATGTTCAATTTTTACCGTGTATCGCGCCTACTCGTCTTATAATTTGGTCCTAAAACCTCACAGAGGCAAATTAAATTTAATTTTAATGACAATTTGGTTTTTTTGAGGGTCTCGAAATGTTTAAAAAACTAAGGCTACTAATGGAAAGGGCTTATTTAAAAAAAATAACTATAGTGATAATACAATTAAATCAGTTGGTTGATCCTGTTTATTACCAAACCTTTGAAATATATTACAAGAAGGACAATAAATTGGAAAACAAAAGCTTTATCATAATATTTGAAGTATTGACTCATGACTCAACAGCAGTACAGTTGTTCATATCAGAATTGCTAAATTTCATTAAACAAAATTCAATACATTGCTCAACAAATATTATCATGTCAGGTGGAGCAGCGCCCCATTATAAGAACAAAAAGAACTGGCAAGATTCATGTCCATCTATGGATTGGAACGTCTCATGGAAAAGGTCCACGTAATGTTATTGGTGGTAAACTCAACCGAATGGCAAAGAGAGCAAGTCTTGCTCAAAATTATGGAAACACAATCAAAACTCCTCGAGAACTGGGCAGTTGTGCAGTCTAATAAATGTATTACAAAACTGAATTTTTCCTTCCTATCAGCTGAACAGTATGCAAAAATGTCAGAAGAAGTTGAGGAGTTCTATAGCCACGGAAAGACAATTACAAAGGTTCATTGCGTTGTACCTATTTTCAGCTAAAAGGTTTTCGGATTCAAAGCATTATGCAAAGAAATTCACTTTGAATGTAACATATTTATAAATTAAATTTATGAAAATATGGTAATTACTAATACTTGAAGATGTACAAATAAAAAATAAATAAAATAAAACCCTTACCAAGCAAAAACTGATGAGTTTTCATTGACATACACAGATTTTCGAAAATTCATATAACGTCATATTTGAATCGTCTCTAAATGGATATGCATCAAGTTTTATCAAATAAGGATTTTCTAATTATATGCATCAATATCCATTTAAAGACGATTGAAATATGACGTCCGCTATTCTTTTAAAATTTATCAGCCCCCCTCAATCACATTATTTCCCACATACCTTTTACACATTCTGTAACAAATCTTGACCTTCCTTCCGCCAAAAGATATTCGAAGCCATCGGCCCTAAAAATAGGAATATCCGAACAAGCAGTTATGAATGACTTGTACTTAAACCTACATGTTTGGTTCTGTTTTATTGATGTTAAGGGAAATTTTATGTTTTTGAACATTTTCAAATGTAAGTCTAGATGATTATTGCTTTTACCAAATGTTCAATAGATTCAATTCTATAGGGGTGTTGAAGACCATAACTAGACGAGTTCGCGTGATACACGGTAAAAATAGGGCATGAAAAGTTTGTTGTTAGATAATTTTTTTAGCGTAGGACTACGTTTCTTTTTTCCATACCGGGTGCCATTTGAAAATTTTGAAAATTCAAAGCGTTACGCAAAAGTGAAAGGTTTTTGACCGCTTATACCTCTCGTTCGACTAAACAGAATGACTTCATTCATACGCCATTTGATCAAAAAAAAAACTCACAAATGTTTTGCTTTGAAATTTGAAACAATTTCCAATTTTTCATTTGAAAATGACCTACTTTTGCTCCCATACAAATTTGCATATCAACAGGTTGAAAGATTTGTTTTCCCTAACACGGTAGTCGTTTGCTTCGTTCTGCATTTTCGTGACTCCCTTCATTCTTGGCTATGCCACAACGCTAGGATATAGTCGCGGGCGAACGAAAATTGGTTCAGTGTTCGCAAGCAGCTTCATGCTGCCGGTTTGAACGAGGCTTGGCCAAACCAAACAAGAGCAGGCTTGGCCAAACAACACTATTAAGAGAAATCAAGAAAATTTCACAAAAATATCATTTTGCTATGTTTCACAAGAAGAATATGAAGAGGGAGCTGCAGAATGGGGTGGTAGTTATCAGCAAACAAAAATGATTCCTGGTACACAGAAATATCACTGCTTCATTCCAGTTGCAGATAACAAAATCGCTGCGAAAATATTTTCAACTGACGAAATACTGAGTTTTCATAATATTTACAGGAATGTTATTAAATAGTGTTTGTAAAAATGTAAATACAATTTTTTTTAAAATAGTAGAAAAAATAAATAAATCATGTATGTATGAACAAAAAAAACTCAAAATTTTTATTTGGTAATTAAGATTCGTTAGTTTCGTTAACTAAGAAGATATTCAATCTTCTTGGTGTCAAAAAGATAGTTGTTGAAAATTTTATGTAAAATTTGAAAAAAATTCTTTTGAAGATGGACAATCACGACTAACTTTTGGAAAAGAGATATTTTCATGGAAAAGGCCATTTTTTCGACATTACTTTCAAATTATCTCGCAAACGGGTACATATAGAATGTTTCTTATCAAGAGCATTTTTGTTTAAAATCACTAGAAGAATCGTACTATATTATTAAAATATGGTTATTTATGCAAAAACAACAAATTAGAAACAAATTGAATTTTTCTTACTTCTAAGAACTTTTTTATCTTAAGTTGCTCCATCATAGCTCAACTTTTATTCTTCTTTCTATGACTTAAAGTCTTTTTAGAAAAAAATTTATAAAAATCGTACGTTGGACGGATTTGCTAATTGATTTTTAAGTTTAATTTTTGATTTTTTTTAAGCAAAAAATTTTTTTTACAGTTTACATATTTTTTTCATAAATTCAAATTAATTAACTACAACTTCTTCTCAGACGCAATTTTATTGCAACCAACGGTTTTCGAGTTATGATTTTTTGAAAAATACGCATGACAAAACACATACGCCCTTATGAAAAAAATGTCTTGAGTCAAAAAATTCCCTTAACCCGCGGAAAATCCATCATCACCAATTCCGAAGACATGTGCAAAGTTTCATCAAAATCGGAGAGGTCGTGCAAGATTTTGACTTTTTCCGGCTGATTTCATCTGGAAACGCTCTATTGTCTTGTAAAATGTCTGGAACTGTCAATTTTGCTTGATATTCCCCACATGCTGAAAGTACTAGATAGGCCATGTGGTTTTGGAAATTTGGGCGAATAAGAATCTATAAAAATGCAATACACTATTGTGGAACTGTCCGGGTAACTGAATGAAGAGTATGTCGTCTTGTGTAAACATCAGTTACTGTCCACTTTACCCGCTTTTCCCTACATACTGGAAGAATCAATAGATAAATTGCGATTTCTAGAATAGCTGCGCATTAGAATCAAACCAAATGCACTACAATATTATGAAAATGTCTGGAAAATCGAATGAAGTGGATGTCGACTTATGCAGACTTCGGAAAATGGCTCGTTTTGCTCCATTTTCCCTTAATTCAGAAAAAATCATTGAATAATCCTACATTTATCATATTTTCACTAATAATATTGAACCCATTTGGGAAATATTATTTAATTTATTTCAAAAAAAATAAGGGGAAAATCGGGCAAAATGAGTTACTTCCTGGGGTTTGCACAAGATGACATTCCCTCCATTCAATTTTCCAGACATTTTCATAATATTGCCGTGCATTTGATTTTATTGTATGCACGGCTGATTCAGAAACCGCATTATATATATTGATTCTTCCAATATGCAGGGCAAAGCGGGTAAAATGGACAATAACTGACGTCTACACAAGTCGAAATCCCCTCCATTCAATGTCCCAGACGGTTTCACAATAGTACATTGCATTTTAATACATTCTAATTCGCGGAAATTTCGAAAACCACATAACATATCTAGTATTTTCAATATATGAGGAACATCGGGCAAAATGGACAGTTCCTGAGGTTTTAACAAGATGATATTGTCTTAATTGGATTCTCCAGACATTTTCTCAATAGTTGGTCCCAAATGGGTTCAATATTATTAGTGAAAATATGATAAATGTAGGATTATTCAATTATTTTTTCAAAATTAAGAGAAAATCTCGTAAAACGAGCCATTTTCCGAAGTCTGTATAAGTCGACATCCACTTCATTCGATTTTCCAGACATTTTCATAATATTGTAGTGCATTTGATTTGATTCTAATGCGCAGCTATTCCAAAAATCTTATTTTATCTATTGATTCTTCCAGTATGTAGGGAAAAGCGGGTAAAATGGACAATAACTGATGTTTACACAAGACGAAATACTCTTCATTTAGTTACCCGGACAGTTCCACAATAGTGTATTGCATTTTTATAGATTCTATTTCGCCCAAATTTCCAAAACCACATGGCATATCTAGTACTTTCAGCATGTGGGGAATATCAAGCACAATGGACAGTTCCAGACATTTTACAAGACAATATTACCTCGATTGGATTCTCCAGACATTTCCACACTAGAACAGTACAAATGGACGCAATATTATCAGAGCTAATATGATAAATGTGTGATTATTCAACTTTTCTTCAGAAATTACGGGAAAATCGGGCAAAATGAGCCACTTCCCGGGGTCTGCCCAAGATGAAACCGTCATCATTCGATTCATCGCATTTTTTACATAATATAAGCTGTTTTACAGGGCAATTATCCAGCGGCCTTTAATTAGTTGTGATTTTGGGTCCCATTTTTCCCACTGTGCAGTGCTGGATATTTAACGAATAAATTCTCGTTTTTTTTCATTAGGGCGAATCTAACATTGAGAGATTCTCGTCATTTTAAAACTTTCGAGGGATCCTAAAGAACAGATCGAAACACAACAGTGCTGGTTTGCATACACTACAAATAGTAGAATGAAAAACGTAAGGGTGATGGGAATATGAATGAAAGAGTAAAGGGTGTCCACGATGAAATTGCCACACTCTGAAATTGCTCTAACTTTTTAACCGTTGGGTAGAATTTAATGAAAATTTGGGTGGATTTAGTTCATAGTGCATTAAGGAGTGTATCGAAAAGTAGTTATAAACATTCGATGCGTTATTACGCATAAACTACTGTATATATTTTTAGCGTGTATGCGCCATTTGCTTTGTTTACATGTCAAAAATGATTATTCGGTTCATTCATTTCCGTTGATAAAGTTGTATTCAAAATGTCGCGAATTGAATTTGAGACTAAAAAGAAAATTCTGCACACTTGGTGCACCGAAAAGGGTGTTACTTACAACCAGATTGCGAAAAGAGTAAATGTTCACCCGGCAAGTGTAAAACGCATCATCGAAAAGTTTGGTAGGGAGTGCTCCCTCAAGGATTTACCAAGAAGTGGCCGGAAACCCGGCTCCAGCAACCCCGATTTGGACCAAAAAGTTGTGGATTATATTCAACGGAACAAATCTGCCTCTACTCGCGATCTAGCCAAGAAGTTCAGGACCAGCATCGGAATGATTCAACGAATCAAGCGCAGGAATGACTTGAAGACGTACAAAAAGCAGAAAGTGCCCAAACAAACTCCGGAACAAAAGTCTCGTGCCAAAACCAGGGCTCGAAAGCTGTACAGCTGCATTTTGGACAATGTCGACCAGTGCATTTTGATGGATGACGAAACATACGTTAAAGAAGATTCAAGAACGCTACCGGGGCCGCAGTTTTTATACTAAATCTGTTGGGGAACGTGTTGCCAACCGCAGATACGACTGTTGCGATGGAGAAATTCGGTCAGAAAGGTGCTCATTTGGCAAGCTATTTGCACATGTGGCTTGCGTTCTTCAATTTTCTATACAAAGGAACTATAAATGCTGAGATTTATCAAAAGGAATGTTTGAAGAACAGGTTGCTACCATTGTATAGAAAGCACCAGTCCCCTCCTCTCTTCTGGCCAGATTTGGCATCGGCACATTACGCCAAATCCACTCTACAGTGGCTGACGGAGAATAACATCAAGTTCGTAGAAAAAGACATCAACCCACCAAACTGTCCCCAGTTGCGACCGATCGAACGCTATTGGGCAATAGTCAAGCGTATATTTAAGAAGGATGGTACAGTGTCCCAAAACATGACCGATTTTAAGAAAAATTGGGCAGCGGCATCAGGAAGTGCACAAAGGTCACTGTGCAGAATTTGATGGCAGGTGTCAAATCAAAGGTACGGGCATTCTACAGAAATGAACATGATGACTAGTTTTTCCGTTTGGATCTTTTGTAAACATGTTAAGCTATAATAAACTGAAATAGTATGTTAATTTTAACCATGTTTTCATGCCTATTTTATTATTTGGCAGTTTATAACTACTTTTCGATACACTCCTTATTTACATCCTGCAAGTTTTAAAGTCCTGTGATTAAAACTCGCGGAAATGGAGTCGAAAGAACAGCTCGTGCGTGATAAAATCTTGCGCATTCATCACGAGAACAAGGATCTCTCGCATCGTTCCATCGCTAAAACGTTGGGAATCGCGAATTCCACGGTGTCGCGAGTGATTAAGCGGTTCGAAGAACGGTTGACCACCGATCAGGAAGCCCGAAGTGAAGGAAAAAGTATTCCGTACAACACCAAAAATCACAACCGCGTAGTTGGGGCCTTCAACCGAAATCGAACGCCTCCGTTCGGGATGTGGCTAGAAGCTGCACCTAAGCCGAAGTTTTGTCCAGAAGGCCAAAACTAAGGCTGGAGCTTCGAACGTTCAAGGTACAAAGGCCCTAATCGTGACGAGAAGCAGAACAAGTCCGCCAAAACCCGTGCCAGGAAGTTGTACCTCAACATGCTGACGAAAGTTGAATGCTGCATCATGGACGACCGAAACATATGTGAAGGCCGACTTCAAACAGATCCCCGGCAACCTGTTTTTCACGGCCAAGGATAAGTTCAGCATTCCGGAGCATGTCCGCACTCAGAAGATGTCCAAATTTGCGAAGAAATTCCTGGTTTGGCAAGCCATCTGCACGTGCGCGAAGCGGAGTGCACCTTTCGTGACCCAGGACACGATGAACGGACAGGTGTACATAAAAGAGTGCCTCCAGAAGCGGCTGCTTCCTCTCCTGAAGGCCCACAACGTCCCAACAATCTTCTGGCCGGATTTGGCCTCGTGCCACTACTCCAGGACGTGCTGAAGTGGTATGCGGACAATAAGGTCAATTTCGTGCCGAAAATGTTCAACCCTCCCAACACTCCGGAGCTCCGCCCCATCCAGAAGTACTGGGCGATTATGAAGCAACACCTTCTTAAACGACCTAAGGTAGTGAAGACAGTCGAGGAACTGGATAAAGTATGGGTTTACATGCAAAAAACGGTTGATTCACAGGTTGTGCAGAATCTTATGGCCGGGGTTAAGGCCAAGGTGCGGGCATTTGCGTATGGACTGTAAATAAAATACGAGTAAAATGGTTAAATGAAGTTTAATAGTTAGTTCTCAATCCCTGAAAATTTGATGGCAATCGGATGAAAACTCGAATTTTGCGAATCAATTTTGTGTGTGGCAATTTCATCGTGGACACCCTTTACTGTAATCCACAAAGAAAAATTAAAATTACTGGCAACCATGACCGTTTTCTTCATGATGAACCAATACTATCACATGAGAGCAAAAAAGTATTTGCACTACTACATGCATGTTGAATACTAAGAATTCAAGGGAGTTTCACCTTAATGATACTGTAAAGCTGGTTGAAGTCTTTCACATAATACTCACGATTAATTCAGTGATGACGGATCATACGAAATAAACATTAATCTTTTACTCCTGGAACCGATGCCGTAAAACATCCCTCTCGCCCTTGCTACAGCTCTGAACCCATCACACAATCATCCATCAGTTCAGCCTGGCAGTTCAGCAGAGTTGGAATCGATTGAACTGCTGCTGTCGGACGATAATGAAAGGGCTGCGGTTTTTTTTAACGTGGTCTATAAATTCAATTTTTCCACCATCACATCGATGAGTTAGTAGAGCTGAGCTGCTTGGTTGTATGCAACAGTAGGATGATTATCGGCAATGGATGGCAAACGGAATAATTTACGGCTTGAGGGTGGGCGTAACATCAGCAACAAATTTTCACCGTTTCACCCGAACATAAATTAGTATGATAGTATCACATGTTGACGGCACTTGCCATTTTATGATCCCATTAATTTATACGTACTCCTGGCTTGGCCGCAAACCATACTTCTGATGGTATCAATGGTTAACTAGTGTTGTGCGATAACGTATTTGCTCGACATTTCAATCTGGGTCGATTTTCATTTCGTAACGATACAAGCACTATCATTGCCAAGGTTGGTCCAGCTGCACACGGGGGATTAATTTCTCCATCCTTCGAAATATCCTACTTTGTCCGCGAAGCAAAACCGAAAAGAAAGCTGAAAAAAGGAATACTTTCGAAATTAAAAAACTTTGCTCCTTCGAGAGATCGATCGGATTGGCTTCATTGTTTCCATCCATAGCAGAATCATCCATGGCCTTTATCGGAGGCTTGGTTCGTGCTTCGTCCCAAACAGGACCTCGGTTCAGAGGCACGGCGGAAATGGCTGCAAAGATTCCAGCGCAAAAAGTTTCTGTTCGGTTTCCGCACCAAGCCGCAGCTCAGAGGGCGGCACACAATGAGCAGGGATATTGCCAATAATTACAGCATTCAGTGGAATGTTGCGCCATAAGTTTAGGTTTTTTGTGCTCTCGGTTTCAGGGAGCGATGGTGGATTGTGGGGGGTGGAAGGTCTGGGATCTCGAATATCGAAATGCAATTTTATTGGAAGTTGTTCTTCTGATTAAGTATTCACGGAAAACCCAATAATAAGACAGCTATGTAATTTCGGTCAGCTCAAACTTTTCCAGGATGAAAATCGGACCAGAGAAATCGAAAACAGGAGCAACGCAGCAAATAAAACACCGGATCGATGAAAACCACAATCTGATCGAAAATCGGCTGATTAATTCCCCGATCAATCAAACCGGGTCCATTCGTGCTGAATTCATTTGATTAAAATCAACACTCAAATCAAAATGGTGCGTACCGATGGCTATACTTGTCCATTCTCGGCAGCTCCCTGATCCCAGAGATCGGAGGAAAGTAGCAATCTTGGTCGGAAAATTTACGCTACAGTTTCTTGCTCACCAAATTGCCTTTTTTTGTGTTCTTTGGTTCGTACTCTTGTTCCGCTCTGTGTCATCGCAGCGAGGATTGCATGTCACGGTACAAGTCGATAGCAAGGAAGGACGAGTGGGGTTGAAGCGGTATGTAAATAACAGGTTTGGAACGAAGGTTTTTCTGAACATTTTGCCACCATGTCACCGTCCATCAGGAAGGAAAACTGTTCACTGCAAAATGAAGCAAAGTCGTTTTCCGTTGCAAGACAAAATAAACAAGCTACGACATGCAAGGGTTTTCTTTCGGAGAGAGGCATTTCTTCGCTCTGGTGGACAGTTTCTCCTTCAATCCTTTGTCCTCTCGGATTGCTGATATGCAGATGTATGTAAATGGAGCCAGTCAGGAAAGTAAGATCGAGAAGCAATCCTGAATGGGAAGAAGCTGCCTCCGTTCGCCCTTTGGAAAATGGCTTGTTTCAATGTTGACATTGCCTTTTATTGGGATGAATGCAATGAAAGAGGTAAGGCACCTACAGTCTCAGCAAAGAAAGAAAAAGAAGAAGAAGAAGAAAAAACGAATGAAATGAGCTCAAAGTACAGAAAAACCATCGTCGTCGGCCAGCCAGAAGTCGGTCTGCCACTGTCTGCCAGGAGGAGGATTAGCTTAGTGAATGGGAATTTCCTCATTTTGCTGACATTTTTTCTTGTTGTTGGTTTTGCCTATCGAGAATGCCTGTCAATGCTTGGCAGTGTTCAAACCAAACTTTGCTAATTCATTAAAAGACAAGTGTGAGGAATGGGAAGGGGGAGGGGTTGGTTATGGGAGGATAAAATTAAAGAAACACTTTGCTGATGGGTACTCTGATGATGAATGTTTGTTCTAGTATTGGGATTAAAAATGAAAAAAAACCATCGATATGGTCTCATCCAGTTAGGATTAGATGATGGATTTAAAATTATGGTTTACAGTAATCCATCAATTTACCTGTAGGGTGTTGAATACGCCAAACTTCTTTCGATACTTAGAGCATTGAAGTGGGATCAAATCCTGACACTAATTGCAAATTGTCTTCATATGGATCAATTTTGATGTAGCAACTAAGC
Organism: Aedes japonicus; assembly: GCA_034211315.2. NCBI lineage: Eukaryota > Metazoa > Arthropoda > Insecta > Diptera > Culicidae > Aedes > Aedes japonicus. The sequence goes on from JASCZW010001191.1 coordinate 15,074, forward strand.
TTGGTGTTAGTTCTTAAGCAGTCAGTTCACGGTATCAAAAATCAAGACCCAACATGCGGATTAACCGTTACAGTTACTGGTTCTTGCGATTTTGATACTAACCTTTCAGACTAAAGACCTTATATGACTAAAAAGATTCACCTTGGAACATTGCTAAAATCATCAACTTTCTTCAGTTTAGTTTACAAACCATAAATTGTCATGAATCTCCGGAATGTACGGGCTCCATTTTCGGATTTCGGGCTTCTTGTTTGGATAAAAGCTTGAACATCTTTCCATGCGATTAATCCACAAGACTGAATATATTTATACCCAACTCTCTGATTTTTCAGATTCTTCCTACCTAACTTGTTCCCTAGTTCTCGCACCAATCTCTCATCTATCTTACTTCTGAACCTTGTAACGTTTATTTATTTTTATTATTAATCTCGTCATTTTTACTCAATCCCTACAGAAATCAATTTGGTTTAATGGCAGTAAAGTGCCAACTAAGTTTTCATTTGGCAATTTGAGGACCACTACCCAGCTTCTGGCAGATATAGAACTTTGTCTTTTTATTCCTTTTACTCCTATCAATGGTTTTATTTTGATTTAATAAACTCCTAAATGCTGTTTGAAATGCCGTTTAGGACGCATTCATATTATCTTATTAGAGTCCAGTGGAAAAGCATTTTAAAACAATTTTGCCTCCAGTAAATGCATTAAACAACCAATAAGCATTAAGGAAGGTTACCATATGACCAAATAGTCTTATAGTAGCCATTAAAAAGATATTTTTTTTTGCAGAACTGTGATATCTTCCCAAATTGAAATATAAGCCATATTAAAATACAAAAACTCATTTCATTGAAATACATTAAATGTTAAATTTAATGCAAATGAACTAATAAATCAGAGACCAATTTACCTGCGTCTTTGCAGATGATCTTAACAATATATCAATTTCAAGAAGTTCATTATTAATTTATCGACTACTAGCTGACCCCGGTGCGAGCGTTGCTACGCAACTAAATGAATGAACAATGGTTGTTTTTTTGGAATTACAGGGGTACAAGCTTTTATCAGAACATTTTTCTTACCCGGGAAATATACAGTTTGTGTATTAGTTATCTGGATAGTCCTCATGTTTGGTTGAAATTTTTGTTTCATTTGTATGAGAGCCAAACAATCATAAGAACCTCGACCTTTCAGAAAGGGGAGGGGTCTCATATCAACATAGAACCATTTTTTGTCTTCAAAAACCACCACATGCTAAATTTCGTTCCGTTTGCTTGATTAGTTCCCGAGTTATGCAGAATATTGTGTTTTATATGTATGGGAGCCCCCTCCCCCCCCCCCTTCCCGTTTTAGGACGGGGAGGGTTCTCAAGCTACCATAGAAACCTTTCTTGCCTTCAAAAACTCAAACATGCTAAATTTGGTTTCTTTTGCTTGATTAGTTCTCGAGTTATATAAAAATTAGTGTTTCATTTGTTTCATTACCAGAGAAGGGAGGGCTCTTTTACTATCATTAGAACCTTCTCCGGCCCCAAAAATCCCTGCATATAAAATTTCTCACCAATTGGTTCAGTAGTTTTCAAGTCTATTGGGTTCAGACAGAGAAACAGACAGACAGACAGACATGATTTGAAGCATGATACGCTATAAAAAAAAACTCAATTTACTTTGGATAGTTTGCTATCAAACAAAATTTCCCGCAACACTAGAACTTTTTGTTTTAGATATTAGCTACTGTTAAATGAATCAGAAGACCAGAGAATCGAACAAAGCAGAACAACAAAAAACAACCATGATATCACCGGGAAGTTTGACAGCTGTGGCCATTTGGCCCTATGCTGGTTTTGATGGCAGCCAATTGGTTTTATGAAGGTTCTCAAGTGGTCATAACCTCTTTCATTAGAACGTTTTCAAACTTTTTATGGTTATAAAAAAGTTTTATTAATTTGTGGGAGGAGGTGTTGGTGGAGAAAACAGTTTCGAATGTCGTTTTATCAACAATAACGAGAGGAGTGTTATACGGCTGGAATAAAAGGAAAATTGTTATTTGGGTAGTTGTAATCGTCGGCAGAGTTGTTCAGCAGGTCAAATACATTCAACAGATGGACCGTTCTGTTCAAAATGCCACCGCTACGTGGCGCTATAAAGCATGCAAAATTGAACATTTTCAACTTATTCTATGTCGTGATTCTGTTGAGATATGGTTGTGTTAATTCCGGAATCCGTGCAAAAAGAACCGTATTAAAAAAAACCTTAGTGAACTTCTGTCCTTGTGTGTGACTGGAGGAGTGTAGGGAAAGGTTTTTTAAAAGCAACAAAGCTTCAGAAAGGATATCATGCACTCCCGTTTCATTTTACTCAATTTTTGAGTACAATTGTATGCTATCTCTTTGTCTCGTTAAAAAGTGGATCTACTCAAAAATTGAGTGGATCCACTTTTTACGAAAATTGAGGAACATTTTCATGTAAGAAAAAGAGATAGTATATAATTGTACTCAAAAATTGAGTACAATTATATATTATCTCTTTATCATCCGTGTATAATGCTGGTGTAATGTAAGAAACCATTCAAACTTTAAACAACCATAAATAGCGTATTCTATATATGATAAGGATTTCATAAACAAGAAATTAACAGTGCCGTAAAGTATATCCCTTGCTCATTCATTGTATGACATAACGAAGAAAAGATTTAAATTATGGTCGCGATAAACAAAAAAACAGGAAACTGTTTTAAAAATACGTAATTTTTAGTTTATTATCACAAAATGTATGACTCATGTTATAATAAGTAGATTTTACTTTCGAACTGAATTTAAATCTACTTTTGAACAGTATTGGTGACTTTAATAATATACCTTCGATTGTCGATTTTTACGGTTTTACCGTAATACTCTAATTATGGTATTTCTAGCATATCCTTACTAGAAATACTATAATAAACTTTACTTAAAGTTCCATAAATCAAGGTGTTGAATTTCCTTTGTTTTGGTTTGGATTTACTTTTGCCGGTATTTTTTAATTATCTCTCCTCTATTTATATATATTTTTCACAACGAAAAGCTTTTAATAATACAAATGTCAACATCAAAGGTGTGTTTTTATTAACTTGGATTGGGAGAAAAAAACGGGATAAGTATTATTCATTATTGTATCATGATTGTAGCAGTTATCATCATGATTGAAAATCTCATATAATATTACTATACTGTAACGATATCTATTATCCTTTTATATCGTATTTATTATTTGTTCGCACATCGGAATTCATTCGAACACAATTAAAAAAATACTTCGCGGTGGATTTAGTGGAATAACTACTATTTTATTGCGCGAACAGATAGAATTTTATTCCATACGGTGTAGAAATACGTGTTATACACGCGACGGTTTATTTGCTGACTGACCTAATCAATTATATAAAGTGCCAGCTGCCCGGCTAAGTACAAATAGATCGAGATGCGATCGGGATCACAAGAACTATTCGCACACTACTGTTTCTAACGATCGTGTTGATACAGACCGAGGACCTAATCGGTGATAACAGAGATAACAGTAAAGAATATTTTATGATATAACCAGAATTGAACGATACCACCTAAAGTAAAACTGCAGAAAAAATTATTATTCACAAATTATTTACTGTATCATACACCAGAAATTTTGATCGAGAAAAAGTCATTTTTTGTATGGTAACGATACTTAACAACCTCTTAGTGTTACGGTAAGATATTGATTTACCATAACATATATCATCGATATGATAAACTTTATCTTCAGTTTATAATCGTTGAAAGATAACTTGAATAATAATGAAACGATAAATGGTATAATACCTTTAAAATACTTGTTTTTTCGGGATGGTAACCCAAGCAACACAGCTGTTTGGGAACAATGTGAAAATACTGTTGAATGACAAATAAAACTTATCAATATAAATGAATAATACTTGATTTCAAACTTCAATATGATGTTAACATGATATGGAAAAAAAATCCTCATACAAAAATACAACATCGCCAAGCATGGGATCTGAACATTAGACCGCAGACAGACGTTATAGTTCCAACAAAACAATTCAAATTTGTTGTTTAAAATTTCAAATCTAGTACCGTTGGAATGATCTTGCACAGTGGTGCCGCCTAGTCAACTTATTGTTACATTAAATCTGACAGTTCAACTGGCAACCCATTTATCCTTTACCAATAAAAACAAATCTGAAGCGCCATCTGTTAGGTTATTGCTACTTGATATCTTGAGGGAAGTCATGTTTTTACACAGGTACATGAGATGAAGTGAAACGTCTGTCGACTTCATCTTATCTCATCCCATATGACATCTTATGTGTTCCCTAACGGGTGGCAATTAAAATTTTGGAATTTTTTCGAGGCCTCTATGCTCAACAACAAACGAGCTCAGAGAGAAATGTGAGTGTGTATGCGTTAGCTCTTTCTCTCCTCTTTCTGCTAGTATTTTCTGTTTTGTTTATGCTTGCTCAGTTTTGCTCAAAATGCCGTCGAAACAAGAAGTATTTCGCGAGCGCGTTGTACAGTTCTACGAACTGCACAGAAATCTCGGCAAAACGTATACGGTACAACATTTTAAAAGCGAAAATGTTGCGACTTCGACTGTTTACCATATCCTAAGATCCCCAACAACTGCTCGCAAGCAAGGTAGTGGAAGACCAGCCAAAATTATGGACGCAAAAGGACTTCGTTCTCTTTCTCGTGCCTTCAACAACAAGGATTCACTGAGCCAACGGGATGCCGCAAAAAGTTCAACTGTTCTCACCAGTACATCTGCAAAACATTGAAAAGTCGGAATAGTCCGAAAGAAGCACCGGAATATCTGATGCACACATCAAATGCTGAAATCCCAATGCCGTTGGTTGATTAAAAATTATTCCGGAAAAAGTTTTGTTTTTGGACGACGAAAGCTACTTCCTCTTTCGAAGACGCAGATTCCCGGAAACGATCGATACTATTCAACGGATAGTTCTACTACACCTCCGAACATATAAAGTTAAACATAAGTTTGAACAGAAAGTACATGCTGTACATTGCCATTTCCGAGAAAGGAATTTCTAAGCCATGGTTCAAGCCCTCTGGTTTGGCAATCAATCAAGATGTGTACCAGAGCGGATGTTTGAAGAAAATTTTGATCCCGTTTCTACAAAAACATCATGCTGATGGACAATACGTGTTTTGGCCGGATAAAGCGTCATCGCATTACGCCATAAAAACACAATCGTTTCTGACCCAAGTAGCACACTACGGTCATAATTAGTTGTAGTAACTTGATTATGACTTAGTAAGTCATATTTATGTTATCTCAACTGAATGGCAACAAGTGTGCTACTAGGGGAATACCCAATCGATCCCATTTGTACCCAAAAATCACAACCCGACAAATCTGCCTCAGTGTCGCCCAATCAAAGATTTCTTCGGGGAACGCCCTTGGTGTACAAAAACAACTGGAGAGCCACGAATTTCAAACAGTTGATTGGTAGAATCAAGAGATGCATTCGCAAAGTTAACATGGAGGCCGTACAACGCTCCTGTTCCGACATCAAACGGAAGCTTCGCCGAACATCCGATTACGGACCGTTTTCAAATGTTCACTAATTTTTTTTCAACAATGGACAATGTATCTTTTATTTGAATAAATCAGATCTTCTTCAACTATGTTTGTCTTTTTTTGACAGCTTGAGAAAGAAATTCCAAAATTTTAGTTGCCACCCGTTATAACAATAAAAACATCAGAAGATTTCCTTCGCGGTGCAGAAAACTGTATGATCAGGTGTTAAAATTCAATAACAAAATTCAATGGCTGTCTCCTCATGATTTCAAACAGCTACCGGGACCGGGAAAAATTTTACTTGGCTACGGCTCGGGGAGACTTTCGGACAAATTCAAGTTTGTATTTGTAGATAAATTTGCACGTAAAAACATGATTTGGCAAGGTGTCTGTAGCTGTGGTAGGAAGACCAAGGTGTTCATCACTGAAAAGACATTCAGTGTACAGAACGGAATGTTCCCAAAAGCGAATACATTGCCATTCATTAGATCCCACAATGAACCTGTCATGTTTTGGCCAGGTATTGCAAGCTGTCGTAACAGTAAAACAGTGCTATAGTCGTATGAAACCAACGGGATTCCGTTTATACTGAAATAACTCAACCCACCAAACTGTCCGCAGCTCAGGCCGATTGAGAGGTTTTGGGCTATTATGAAGAGGAAGCTGAAAGTGAATAGCAGTGTCGTCAAAAGCATCAGTGAACTGAGAACCAAGTGGAATAAGATTGTCAAAACAATGTATGAAAATAATTTGCGCAGGTTGATGAACGTATTCAGGGAAAAGTCCGAAAATATCTTCGATCTTAGATGATTATTTTTTGTGTATTTTCCCTCTAATTTTAACATAAAGTTGAACATTTTAATTAAAACAGAATACTATTGTTTTAATTTATATCCAAAATATACCCAATAGTCTATGTTACAATTCTAACTGAGCCACACTTTATGTTGACATTCTACTGCATTTCGACAAAGAGATACAGACGCTTCCTTATCTTAGGATGATTCAAATAGCGATAATGATGTAATCGCTTTTCTGTCATATTATTCTATGTTATCGATTGCTAATAAAAATTTAGGGTACGATAGTGTTAGAAATATGATACAATTTTCCATGAACTTGCTATTGACGGTATTTTGAATTGAAAAGTACGTTCAACGATTAATTACGTCGACAAGTTTTCAGTGGTGGGTTAGGTTACATCATAAGTTATTTTTATACTTTTTTTCTGTGTACGTTTATCAAAATAAGGGTTAGTAGAATATTTTATTCGACCCAATTTAGGTTTATCCTCAAACATGTTATTCTCTCCAAATTTCCTGATTGCTGTTCGCATGGCTTTCTCACTTAATTCTTCTGTTTTTGCCAACTTCCTCAGTGTATTATGTCATGAGATTACAAAAAAAACAATGAACTATCGGCTCCGTAAAGCTTACGTCACTGAGTCTCTCAAATAAATGAACTAGATAAAAACAATCTTCATCAGTGACATCCTGTAAAGCAGTTGTATTTTACGACGTTGTTCCGCTTCATTTCCACGCATTTTGAAACAAATTGTTAGTACGGAGAATACAAACATAACAACTTTAGTCTGTTAGAAAATTTTAAACCGCTACAGAAGTACTGAGAGATAAAAGTTAACAACAGGACTCAGCCATGAAAAAGATCTAGTTTGACAAAGATTTTTCATTGGGGTCTAACTGACAAACGTAAATAACGGCCATAAGCAATGGGCATTTTACACAAAAAAATCGATTCTGCTGAATCGATTCCCAAAATCGAAAAAAAATCGATTCGAGAACAAGACTGCGGAAGGATCTATTTGAGGAAAATCGATTTGTAATTTATATAATTACAATTTATAAATTGTCAAAGCAAATTTTAGGTAATTTGTTACATTCCCAGAGTACAAATTCCATTTTTGATCTTTTGTTTTAAAGACTGTATTCGATGAAATTTGGACACACAAAATAGGTCACCAAAAATTTTCCTTGACCCCGATTCTTTTCAAACTTTCTGGAAATAAAGTACTACTAAATGGTTAGGATTTGACATCATTGGTTTATTGATCCTCTTCTCCCAACCCAAATGCCCGCACCTTTGCCCTGACCCCTTTCATCAAATTTTGGGCAATGATAGGACTGACTTGCTTACTTACTCTTAACCACACTTTCTTTAGTTCAAGTTCATTTTCTATCAGTTTTGGAGTTTTAACGAGCTTTGCCTTCATGATTGCCCAAAATTTTTCAATTACGCGAAGTTCCGGATTGTTTGGAGGGTTGACGTCTTTTGGTACAAAAACTACATTATTATCTTTGTACCAGTCTAAGACGGGCCGGGCATAGTGGCAAGATGCCAAATCCGGCCAAAACAGTGTCGGGCCATCGTGAGATCTCAAGAAGGGCAGAAGTCGTTTTTGGAGGCATTCGTCCGTGTAGATTTGTCCGTTGACGGTCCCAGAGGTGATGAAGGGCTGACTCATTTTGCCACATCCGCAGATCGCTTGCCAGACAAGGAATTTTTTGGCGAATTTCGACAGTTTCTTCTTCCGTTCACTCTCCGGGACGGCCAACTTAGAGGTGGCCACGTAGTGTTCCTGTCCTGGCATTTGTTTGGTGTCGGCTTTAATGTAGGTCTCATCGTCCATAACAATGCAGAACGGTTTTGGGAGCCACTCCCTGTACAGTTTTCTTGCACGAGTTATGGCCACCGAGTTCTGTTTATCGCTCCGGTTCGGTACTTTCTGGACCTTGTTCACATGTAATCCAGAACGTTTCATTGTTTTCTGCACAAAACAAACTGAAACTTCCGCCTTTTTCGCAACATCCCTGATCGAAATGTTGGGATAACGCTTAAATTGGTTCAATACCATCCTGGCCTTCTCCGGATTTGATGTGCCACGTTTTTCGCCACTACCATTTTTCCGCTTGGTTGTCTTACTGTCCTTGAACGTTTTGATCACATGAGATACGATTGAATGTGCGATTCCGAGCTGTTTTCCGATCCATCGATGAGAAGCGTTTGGGTTTTCGAAGTGAGTGCCCAAAATTTGTTGGTGCACTATTTCTTCTTTCGAAGCCATCACAATTGACACAACACAATGAAATACATTCAGTTAAAATTTCAATAATTTTTACCCACACGCTAAAAAGTTACGAATAATTGCGTGTGTCCAAATTTCATCGAATACAGTCTTTATTGTTCTACAGGGAACATCTTCGCGTGAATAAATTTTCATCAGAGAAACCATTGGGGCTTATCCAGCGAGCGCATAAATGTCAGGCGTGCCATGCACTCAGGTTTTAGCTTATACCTCTTGTAATAAAACCGGAACGACAGTGACAGGTAAAAATTCATAGTCATGAGTCGTTAGGTAGGGTCCAGGTGGTGGAGTCGTCTCCCTGACGTTGGTGATTTACCATGTGAGGAAATAGGCCGACGGAAAATATATATAACTAAAAGAAATAAATAAGATCACCGAAAATAAGGTTTTCATTTAACCGATAGACAAGGTTTCATTTGGCCTATTATTTTTAGTAAAGTGGATTTGCAAATTTTATCGTTAGATTTTGCTTAAATTTGGTTTAAAATGCTCTCATTGGGTTGCAAGCACTTTCGGTAAAAAGAACCGTAAAAATATTGTAATTTTTAACGCCTTTTCCTGCTTTTCAACAATACCAAAATTTCGGCAATCCATGTTTACCTATAATTTCGGTATGTGCACTTTTGTGCGGATTTCGGTATTTTTACCGACTTTTCCGTATTCTTATCTTATCTTGTGGAGATTGAAAATCGATTCTCCCACTAAATAATCGATTCAGTCAAAAATTGAACAGTAAAGGATCGATTCAAAATATCGATTAATCAAGCCCAAAAAATCAATCCAGTAAAAAACGGATCTTGATCGCCCATTGCTACGGCCCGTTTCCGCGAATTTCTCGTCATTGAAAACTCGCCTAATCAATCGACCATGGTTATTCCGAAAAGGCAAAGTTCACCAATCCGGTAAAGTCGGAGGTTTACATGGGTAGCCTATGCGCCACGAGAAATTTACGGAAGAAGCCATTGTTTACGTTTGTCAGTTAGACCCTAATGACAAATCTTTGTCGAGTTATCAATAATCCAAAAAATGGCAGCGGGTTCTGACTGCGTCCATACTTTCTGCGACAGCCTTTGTGACTTCTAAACAACTCGCTCTCTATTCGGTTCATTCAGGAATGTTTGCCCGGACTTCTCCCAGCAAGTGCGTTCGAGGTTGATGTAAAAATCGAGTTGTACGAGCCGAATATCAGTTACTTTGCTCTTAAAGTTAATTTCCATTCCACTGAAGAACAATGATTAGCAGCAATATCAGTGGAATAATTTCAAATTACTCAATGATTACATTTTAGCAGATATGCCCCTTTCACATGTTCGGTTAGAAAGTGCTCGGCATCTGATCGAACACGCTCTGTCCAAGCCAGGGATGCCAATGTTCCAGTTTAAACTGGATTCTTCCAGTTTTTTTTACCTGATCCAGTCAAAAAGTTAAATCTACAAATCGTCCAGTTTTTCTAACTTTTGTCCAGTTTTCTCCAGTTTTTTTTCTACAGAACCCTGTTTGCTAGATTGATTTTCACCTTTTCATTGTTGAACCTTTTTTAAGAATGTGGAAAGATTTAATTCCCTTGAAAGACTGCTATTTGTAGTGTTTTTTTTCTCTCCTTTAAATGGCCCAGAGCTTTTGGTCAATTTTAGCCAAATGTTAAGTGAAATTAATATTTAAAACGACGGTTACGCGAAAAAATAAACAATTTGGTTAGCTTTATCATGCAAACCAACAACTATCTACACAGGTGAAGGCTCGAAAAGAAGTGATTAATATTGCAAACTGGACTCAAACATTTATTCCTGCCTCACTGATAAATTTAGCGATTTGTAGCGATTTCACCTTGATTTATATTTCTGAGAGAATTTTTACAGTTTATCCCAGAGAATTTGTTAAATTCTAAAGAAAATGAATATGGTTTTTTTTGCACATTATAAGTACTACAAGTATCTGATCTGATCAAGTTCCATTTTTCTAACGTGTCCTTTGAAGCCGTGTGAAAGGTTCTAATTCTTCCGATGGCAATCGTTTCTACACCCAAAAGTTAAAAAGGTGGCAAAAAATGCAATTGCAGTTTTTGCAATCATATCTTGAGAAATCCGTATAATTCGGAAAACGCAATTCTGCCCAAGATGATCCACAAAGCGTTTTATGGTTTAAACGAAGCCATGCAAGTGTGTGCAAGCGTTTGGCAGCTCAGCACTCGCTGAGTGCTAAGTGCCTCGACAGTCGAAGCAACCGTTGGGTCTTCGTTCATCCGTCAACAACTATTCAATATGGGTGAGACAATATCACAGAATACCGCAACGCCATTAGCCACTGTTAGAATTCTGCTGTCAAGTCAGCGCCAACATCTAAATTAGGGCGAATCCGCTATTGTAAACAATGGCTTTCGTAGTAATTTTCTCTTGAACAAAAAATTACAAATACAAATTAAGCACTCTTTAAGGAAGAGGAGCTTTATTTCTGTCCGCTGATATATTCAATCAAAGCAAGTGTAGGGCTTTTATTCAACTATTTTCATCTTGTTAAAGCTGCTGAATGGTTACTATCTAGAGCCGACGCAGGCAGCCTCGGTCCGAATCTCGGTTGCGTATCGTGATCGTTTTTTGTGAGCCATTGAATTTCCGACTCCAATCTTATACTCAACACTAATTCCAACTTCACTCACACAATGAATTTTTTGAAAGCGAAGTGATGTGTTGCTTTTTTGCCCACGACCAATTTTGCATTTTTTCTCCAAGTTACGATCCATTACAAGAAATGAAATAAAATCATGCGAAAATGCATTACAATCTTGCATTTTTATTTTGGCTGTAAAGTGGACAAATATAATTCATAGTACCAAGTTTCCAATTTATTTTGATTCATTATTTTGAAATGCTGTTTTCCTTTGTCTTCAGGTAACTCAAAATATTCTGTTTCCAATTCTGACATTAATTCAGTTTTGAAGTTTATGAAACAGTCACCTACCGTAAGAAGATGGTTCTCCTGTGTTGGTCTTGAAATACCTTATTGGACTGCAGCATCAGCTCTATCATTTCCAGATAGAGTGATGTGACCTGGAATCCATTTTTTTACTAACTCTTGGAAGTTGTTATAATAAATCAAAGAAAAAAGTTTTCCTGTAGGCTAGCTATCATAAATCTTATTATTCAGTAATTTGAGGCAATAGCTCTGAAAATCAGTAATATATTTGATAGCTTCTATTATCGTGACTAATTAAGCGTTCGTAACAGAAAAAAACGGGAGTTAGTCGATAACTAAATGCTGTTTTATTTTTACTCTTGTAGAATCCAAATCCTTCAAAATTATTTAGGTAGGTATTTTGTATAAGATTTAGTGTTATTATTTTTTATATTGAAATGGGAGTCTTGTTTTTATTCAAATTTGGTATTTAAGGACAAATAATGATTTGTTTTTTAAATTGTTTGGATCGAAATCAAGAGAGGAATTATTTTTACCGTTCATTGACAATTCGCATATTATTGATAATTATATTTCATATTGTTCTGACAATAACTCTTATAGTTGATAATTTATAAGTTAACAGTATCCTATAGTTTACATACAGTTTCAATCATATGTCATATGGTGAAAGCCTAAATTACTTTATGCTGAATATGTGGTTATATTAGCTTTATTTTCGCTCTATTCTATGACGAAATGTTTGTATATAATCTAGAATATAAGAAATCTTAAAATGACAATGTGGTATATAGTAATCAGCTCTGTTAGTGTAAAGAATTTATAGTTAAAACAATATATTTTACATAAAACATATAGATTGGACACGAGAGACGCGACGCGAGATAGATTGGAACATGCAGCAAAAGGTTTTTCATTTTGCGGGCGTTTTTTTTTTTTAATTTTTGTTAAGATCCAATTTTTTACCAGTTTTTTTGTTGCATTCTTCCAGTTTATTCAAAAAAAATATTGGCAACCCTGGTCCAAGCTTTAAACAAACAGTTCTGGCATCTATTTGTCAGCGAGCGGTCATTTAAGCATCAAATTGTTGCCTGCCATGCTCATCACCAGGGACATTTCTAAGCAACCACCCGTCGCCTAGCCGACTGAGATCGATCGCTACAACGGCAGCCATAAAAGTCTATCCTTCCGGAAAGTATTTCGAAAGCGCTTCAGCCCAGTTTCGTAAGGCGTAAATTTAACTTCAAGCCAGAAAATAGGAAAACTTTTCCATTACCCCCGAACCCAGCACGGTCATCCTTCTCTTCTCTTAAGACTTTGTAATAGTTTTGCAGAGTATAGAGAAAAATGCACGTGGCTTACATCGAGATGGGAAACCACTAGAGGGAACCAACCGAGCGGCTGCCATCGAAGATATGTACATTGACGGCCGGAAGCGAGCGGGCGAACAAAAGAATGAACATCATCATCATTTCTTCCCCGGATGATAGAACGAGAAGCGCGACTTGAAGCGGAAATACTTCGTGATTTTTTTTTGTTTCCAGGATCCTGAAGACGGAAAAATGCAAGTCAAGAGTAATTTATTTGTTAAATTGCATCGTGAACACGACGAATGCGATAGCTCCACGCTGCGCTGTATTGTTTCGAACTTTCTTCTCGGAACAACGCCACGCAGATTGAAATTTTAGCGGTTCTAGATAATAGGATTATGACGAACCTTCCACTTGTAGTGAATGCAGACTCCATCGAGGAACCATAACACTTACCGCTGATGGTGTAATTTTATCAAGTTCGAAGATTTGAAACCACCAGAAAAAAAATAAACCTCAAAACCGATGCAAATGCTCGTAATTGAAATGCACTCGTTCCTTATAATAATTCCCCCACCGGGGAATATATTGAACGTAGATGATTTTCTTCCTCCAAGGAGTGTCGAGTGAGATCGAAATAGAATTTTCATCTTTTCCTCCGTTCCAGTCGGATGGTTGCAGAGAATATTTTCTCGTTGGTTTAAGTCGGACTTCAGTCGAACGATGGACGAGAATAAATATTCATTGGTCATTTTGGTTTCCTTCATCACTCAAAAATTTGTTATTCAAATACAGCGCCCCATTTCCTCGCCACAGAACCCCGAATTTTCCTCAACTTACCGACCAATTTTGTAATGCAATTAAAACTTCGAAATCTGCTCGGTTACAATTGAACCAACATTGGCTAAAGTCGGGTGGACTCGATACCTCATTCATCAACTACGCAAACAATGGGACGGTTGGTTACTTTCCGTGAAAACTTTACGCCTAACTTAAACACCGGCTTCCGCTATCCGAACAATAACTCCGCAGTCGAAACTGTACAAACTTCTTAATGCACAACAATATCCACGCCCACCGAAATGCCGGAAACTGCACAGCCGAAGATAGACCCCCCTCTTCCATTCGGAATTGCCATCAGTGGCTTGCTACAGGGAGGGAAAACTAAAATTTAATTAACAATTGCACAAAACCTTCTCGGGCTTGGCGGGCGCTAGCGAAACTCAAACAAGTAATTAAATTTTGCGCGGTGTAGCGGATTCAAGCCAGCCGGAAAACTACGAAACTTTTACCAGCTCATTGTTGTGCCACCAATTCCTTTTTTTATTTTTTTTACTTTCCGCAAATCCAATTCATTTCTACTTGAGGAAACAATCGCAGTGGGCGTTAAACCTTTTTAAGGAAACCATCTTCATCGGTGAATGTAGTTCCATTGAAAAAGCTCACGGGGTGACACTGAAAACAGAACCTTGAAATCCAACTTTGATGCCTATTCAGACTTGAACTACAAAAATAAACGTATGCTGATGACTGGATTTTCAGTTACTTACGTTTTCAGAAAGACTCCACCTTGAAAGACACTGGTCGACCGAAACTTCAAGACCCAGAGCTCCATGCCAATTTCCGTTAGCTTTGGTCCCAAAACCACCGAAAGTCGTATTATGATCTCATTCGATTTGCATTTTTTTTTCACAAATTGGCATCAAAAATCGAAATTTTGATGTCTTCCAAGAACCACTTAAATAACTGCCTCAACCCAAATGTAAATACTCCACAGGCAATTTTCTGTTATTTCATGGAATTAACCTTCCTTGTGCATTGGGGTCTCAAAAAAGCTCTAATTTCTTAGCGGAATAAACTAGGGATCTGAAATTTTCTGACTTTTCCTAACTTTTGAAAACGAACATATTTTGGGAAGTTACAGGTTTCTGCGTTTCTTTCAAAATCCATGATTTTGACATGCCCCCCAAAATTTTATTTTCGACCGATTTTTGGTATCTTTGCCCCGTATTAGAGGTATGGATTTTAAGAACGATATGCTGTTTTCCTTCAAACTGGCCATTCTGGGCACATTGGAACCCAAAACCGGTTCCGCTATGCATACGAATAGGGCAATTTAAGATTCTCTTATATTTGTACTGCTCGATGGCTCAAAATTCATCATTTCGAAAACAGATCTTCAAAAATAAAATTTCATAGGCCAACCAGAGGATTTGGCCACATCCGGATACATAGGAATCGGTTCCGATAGGGCCCAAAGAGGACAATTTTGAAACCTCAAGTAGTTGTACCATTCTTCGGCTCAAAATTCATTATTTTGAATACTGATATCATAATTCATCATGCCATAAACCAACCAGAGGATTCGGCCACACCCGAAGAAAGAAGACAATTTTGGAATCCCAAATATTTGTACCGTTCGACGGCTCAAAATTCAAGGTTTTGGATACTGATATCCAAAACCATCAAACCATAGACCAACAATTTGGCCATACCAACCAACCATCGACATTTGACCACATCCGGAAGCGATTCCGGTAGGGCACAAAGATTCATCATCAGAATATGAAGAATTTTCGTTTGCATTATCTTCTGCTACTGATTCGACTACATCGTCATCTGAAGATCCAAACTCAAAATCATCCTTCATGATGAAATTGAACTAAAGAAAGATATTTATTTTTCGAAACCTGATCACGACTTGAATTCGACAAATGAATCCCAGAAACAATCTTTGTACTGTGAGAACCGATTTTTATAGGAATAAAAAAAATCGTAATGTAATGCAATAATGTAATGTAGTAGTGATGTTATAAAATCAACCAAAATCATGCCACCTAATAATGATAAAGAATGTAGGAAGAAATGTAGGAATAATGTAAATACTGTAAACACATAACGTAAACATCGTTGGAAAGCAGAAAGTTTATCTACTGGTGATCTTGGTTAGTGAGAGCAATCTGAGTTGGTGAAAAAATGGCCTGCAAAGATATGTTTACTGTAAGCGTGTACGTCACCTCAAAACATGAATAAAACATAAATTTCGCAATAATATTTCCGTCGTAGTTGTTTATTTCAGATTCATGGGATGTGTTTTAACAATTCGTGAAGGCAAAACATAGTTATTCGGTATTTGCATAAAACTTTCGAACTTTCCGCTTGACTCCGTCCATTAGGGTTTGTACAGACTCTTCAGAAATCGTAGATGCCGTCTTAGTCCAAATTTGCTGGAAGTGTTTAATGCTTTTGATTCCTTACTTCTTCCCAGAAAGCTTCCGCTTCATCAGTGCCCAATATCTCTCGATTGGTTGTAGCTCTGGGCAATTTGGCGGGTTTGAGGTTTTTGGTACAATGTTCACTTGATTTGCTTGGTACCACTCCATCACAGTTTTAGCATAGTGGCATGTGTCAAATCGGACCAGAACAAAGGTTTTTCTTTGTGACTTTTGATGAAGGGTAGCAATCGCTTCTGCAGACACTTTTTCTGATAGATCTCCTTGTTGATTGTGCCTGTAGCGACGAAAGATTTACTCTTTTTGCCACATGCGCAAATTGCTTGCCACACAAGGTATTTTTAGGGAAAATTCGATGCCTTCTTCGTTCTGAAATGCTCAGATGTAGAATTTTTGGCCATGGCAGAATAAAAAGCCAGCCCTGGAAGCTGCTTGAAATCCTCCAGGACAAAAGTTTCATCGTCCATAACAACGCATGAAAACTTCGTCAAATATTCGCAGTACAAACGTCAAGCCCGTGATTTTGCTGCCAAGTTCTCTTTGTCGTTGTGATTTGGAACTGTTTTTACTTTATACTGCTTGAGTCCCAAACGTTGTTTTGATTTTCGGACAAAACCAGGTGACATCCCTATTTTCCGTTCCACCTTTCGGTCCATGACAGGATCAGCGCGTCCAATGTTTTTGTCACTTCTCAGTGTCCTCTCCACCGTCAAACCGTTCCGATAATGATTTGAGCACATCGTGAACAGTGGATTTAGGCAAATCCTATGTTTTTGCAAGGTCCCGTATTGACAAGTCAGGATTGGCCGTACGCCCGTACTAAATTCGCTCGCGTACTTGTTTTTTCTCCGTCGCCATCTTGAATACTAAACATGAAATGTAAACATCAATCATAGTCTTTTTCATCATAGAATCTCAGCTATACCACAGTGAAATTTTAATTCCTACGTGTAATATTTCAAAAGTTACCATGACTTGAAGGAGTCCGGATAAATGTGATTTCATGTTTAAAATAGGGTGTTTACAATCGAAGTTTCACTTTTCAGTGAGTAGAACAACTTATTGTACCATTAAAGTTAAATGTACTAATCACAATTTTGCTCTTGTTTCTTTTGTAATTGACAAATAGTTTTTGAAAGTTCAATCCTAGAGGGTTTTAGCTGTTTAGTGGAATACCTGTAACTAGATTTGAGAAGAAAAATTAGTATTTTCCGTTTAATTCCAACTTTGTTTGCTTATCTTGACAGATACGCGTATTTCGTCTACAATGTGCAGACTTCTTCAGTGTCTCGTACTAATAACTCCAGTCGAATCCGAAGTAACAATAGAAACGAATATAAACAAAGTAGTGTTCGTACTTCTTCTGTTCGTGCCTGTTCAACTCAGGTTCGAATCATTTCATGTGTTCGTGAGCATCTCGGCCTTGTGTTTAGCGGCGTCAGTTGTTTAGGCGTAATATGTATACCATGGAATGCAGTTTCAATTCCCGCCTGAAACAGATTCATTTTTTTTCATGATGATGATGATTATGATGATGATAATAGAGGGAAGAGAATTCCCTTCCAAAAGCAAGTTCAAACCCACAGTACTAGAATCGAGCCCTCGATTGACAGAATAAACCCAATAGATGGGGTCGAAGAGCCCGCCCTCGTTCCGCAAAATGTTAACAATAGGAAGGAGGCAGTCCCATGCTCCCTATCCAAATCGTTGCACTTGGGTGCCCTGATGGTCCCTCCCTTTCCTCGTTATGTATTACGTAATTTGATTGCTTACCTTGTGTTAGAAAATTTGGCTAAAAGTTCTTTACTTATTGTTTCGTGTCGTCTCGGCGCTTCTGCTTTTGAAGAGCTGACTTTAGGCAAAGGCATATGCTGGTATATGGCCTATGCAAGATGTCATATGATATTGCTCACGATCATAGGATAGGGAAGAGAACAGGAGAAAGGAAGAAAAGCATTAGTTATTGGTAACATGCTATGCGCATGTGAGATTTTCATGGTGGTATTCTCACAACGGCCGTTTAGAATGGTTCGACGGATGCATATGAGAGATCATTCCCGATGAGTTTCCACAATTCCATCATGTTTGGTTACATAAAACAAGGAACATTTTTAAAAGTGCTACATTTGGAAATATCAGTGATTAAAGTGATCATCATAAGCTGTCCAATTGGTTCAGGCACTTTTTAACATTGATTTGGCAGCCCATTAACTTGGCAGCCCTACCGGAACCGGATCCAGATAATTCGGATGTGGCCATCCTCTGGTTGGTTTATGGCATGGTGTTTTTTCAGATCAGTGTTCGAAATCGGGAATTTTGAGCCGTCAAACGGTACAAATATATGAGGTTTCAAAATTGCCCTCTTCGGATACATACCGGAACCGGGTCAGGGTTCCAATGCGCCCAGAATGGCCAGTATTAAAAACGCAGGCCTGAATGTCGTCTTAAGAGCCCATACTTTTTATTTGAAACAAAGATATCAAAAAATAAAGTTTCGGGAGCTTGTCAATGTTTTGGGTCGTTCTTGACCCTAAATGCACTATGTTTAACTTTGCAGAAAAAAGTGTGTCGATCCAACTTCACCAGAAAAAGTTATGACCATTGGAAGGCAACAATTATTTAAGCAGAAAAATAGCAAAGTACAGTGCACCGGCCGACATCCGCGGATTCCCTTGATGGTGGTCTCAAATGATATATGGGCATTGACCTTAGCTGTTTCAGAAAATAATATCTCATTATCTTTTTCCCATAGGAAGTTACTTTCTTGAGTAAATTTGTTCATTAGATCAAGGCCTACAGGATAAATGTCGCTTTTGTAACCTGGAGAGTGAAAGCTCTGAACATTTACTGTGTGACTGCGTTGCACAATTTCATAAGAGATGCAGATTTCTTGAAAAATGTATTATGGAGCCTTGGGAAATCTGGGATGTTAGTTCCAAAAGGGTAATAAATTTCATAAGGAATATATTACCTAGTTTGGAGCATTGCCTTTAATAGAAGTGGTAGTTACTAAGAATAGTGGCTCGCCATTGTAATTTATCTTATCTATTTTTTACCAATTTCCACGGCAATTGGTCGAGCGAGAATAATTCCAAAACTATGTGACCGTGTCCAATATATGCTCATACAAAATAAATCTCTATTTCTCTCAAATCGATAATTTAGATTTTACGAATATCTTTACCCATTATAATGCAATATAATACTGATCAACTACAGCATATGTTTTGGAATAACACTGCCTGCAATCTTCTTGACCAGCTCCAGACGTTTTTCGAAATCGTCACAGGCGGCACGCACGACTTCCATCGGCTTTTCGTCCCAAATTCGTTTGATCACGGGTTTGAATTGGTTCCCATTAGACGCCCTGTGGTCATTTACCATGACCATACGAAACAATCCAAGGGACTCAGATCTGGTGAATTGGGAGGCCATTGATTCTTGTCCAAAAAGTCGGTCAAAATTTTTCGGCACCAGCCCTGAACGAGATTTGCAGTATGCGATGGCGCTCCGTCCTGCTGAAACACATAGTGATCATCTCCAAAAACCTTTTGTACATATGGCTGGACCACTTTCTTCAAAACTTCCGTTTTATAATATACGGCATTCACTTTAACGCCTTTTTCAATGAAAACCAGTGGTAATATGCCTCGCTTGCAAATTCCTCCCCAAACCATCACTGACGCAGCACTTTGGAACCGTGGAATATTTCTATCACTCGAAGAGAAAGCCCAGAATCTGTCGTTCTGGACATTGTGGGATTGTTGCAAGGCGAATAACTTTTCATCGGAAAAGATAAATTCTTCCCTACCATGCCGCGACAAAAGCAGACTTTCTGCTTGGAAGGTTCCGAAACTCCGTGAACCTTACGTTTCTTAAAAGCTTGGAATCGGAGATCATTTTTCAGTATATTGTTTGTTGACGATCTCGAAACATTAAGATCTGCGGCCATTTCACGTACTGAGCGCTGTGATTTTCGTCTAATCTGTTCCCTGACCACTTTAGCAATTCGTGCAGTCCGCACCGTACAAGTACGACTGGATCTCTTCCGGTCATCGAACGAGCAGGTGTCACGGTACCTTCGGATGGTTCGGTACACAAAATCCCGCTTTACTCTGAGGTTTTTCATATTTCTTAAAACAGCGCCCGGGCGCTCACCTTTCAAAAACTTGTTTATCACCACAGCACCAAACTCCTTCATCGCTGGTAAAAGATAAACACTGAATGAAAACAATCGGACATAACCTAAAAGCATTTGTATAAACATAGTGCAAAACTACACCAACACATTCGTGAAGCATGTTGAGTAGTTGCACGACACCAATGCAAGGAAAAAGTGTATGAGAATATATTGGACACGTTTTAGTAACATAAAATTCAACTGGGTATACCAACGCACACATATACATGACTTGTGTATGAACCAAAGCTGTAAAGGCTCTCGAACGCAGTAATAACGGAGCGGGAGAGCCCAATCAGACAAAACCTGCTTTTCGGATGGAAAACTGATTAGATCCAAGTTGATTCCAATTGAACATACCAACGTCATTTGCGACAACTGTCAAACTTGCCGTTCCCGTCGACATTACGTTGGGGCCTAAAGGCTTTGTTTTTTGCATTACTGCGTCAGTCTTTTAACGAATTTTGAAGCGCACGGATACGCGTCTTGTTGTGTTTAATAGACCTTGATACTTCGGCGAAATCACGGCATCCACTATTGATCATGGCACGGATTGTATTAACCTCAATGTTTAAACAATTCAGGGAGCTTGTTTATAATGTGTTAGAATCCAAACCAAGGAAACTAAGTTTTACATTGTCCTCCTCCGATTTTTGAACGATTTGTTTCAGTTCATGGTGCATTGATGACGCCAGTTTGCTATGATCTGTTGGCGAAAATGATTCCAAAACGACTCAAACTGAGTAAAATTGATGGCCACCACGAGCAGATGAGCAGGCGGTGGGAATACTTCACGAGTCGGACGCGAAATAGTGTGAAAAACGGACGGTCATGTCGCTGGTTAGTACTGATGATGAAACAATCAAGTGTCAGCAATGAACAAGCAATTGGCAAGTAAAGGCGAAAATGCAGGTTCGACCGACAGCTCTTCCTTTGACTTTGAAGGCGGAAATGAGTTTACTAGTACACGAAACACAACAAGACCAGACCAGGACGAACCGCGAATCAATTGGCACAGTATGGCGGAAGCAAGTCAAGAACAGTCTAAGTTCTTGTCTTCAATGAACCAACTTTCGGTTGCTTCAATCAGTGTACCGGAGTGTAAACCAACAGACGATGGGGACATTCATAGGCAAACCTATGAAACATGGAGAGATCTTCTGATAGATTCGTTGAAACTGGCTGGTATTGAAGACGAGCATACTATGTTTACGGTCTTCAAAGTCAAGGCTGGCATCAAGCTGTTGGAAATATTCCGTAATACAAAAACGCAGCAAGGCGACCCAGATCCTGAGTCTAGAGCATTTTCCAATGCCATGCAAAGACTGAAATCATATTTCGGATCTGGATCCGATATAATGCTTATGCGAAGGAAGCTTGCACTGATGGCACAAAAAGTTGATGAGACAGACCTGGCCTATATTACCAGAGTTGGATCCATGGCACGTTTGTGCGGTTGGGATGAGGCTAAAGAATTCGAGGACATTGTAGCTACTGTGGCTGAACATGCTCGTGAAAAAGAAGTACGTACGAGTGCTCTAAAGATGCTAAGCATGAAAGGTTCCTTCACCGATTTCGTGGATAAAGTGAGGGAAATTGAGTCGATAAGATTGAATGAAGAATACGTAATGCGGAAACGAGAACGACCGGACAAGGCATTGGTGGCGTCAATTAGTACTCCGTTTAATCATCAATCGAATTTCCAACACTGTTATCGATATGGTGAATCTTCTCAAGCTGGAGTAAATGATCATTTCCGTCACCCACAGCAAAACGCCAATCGTTATCAGAATCTCGGACATCCCTATCAGCGGCAAATGCAAACATTTCGAGGCAGACGGCGAGCGCCAACCGGTGGTCACTTTGTTGGCAATAAGACAGGTCAAATATCAGGAAAGTGCTGGCGCTGTGAAAGTGTTTTCCATTCTCCAAATGAGTGCTCCGCCAAAGAGAAAGCATGTAATTACTGCGGCCAAATCGGACATATCCGACGAGCTTGTCAAGCTCGTTTCACGAAAACAGATCCATTCGCACAGCGACTGATGAAAACTGATGAAGGATCCCACAAGCAAATTGCAACTCTCGAGAAAATCGAACACACACCGACAGAAGAAGAAGCAAAAGTGAGTGATATTATTGAAAATTAAAATTTAAGTGTAGAGGATGACATTTCACTTACGGTTTAAGATTTAATTTTAAGATGTGTGGTTATTTGAATTCATTTCCTTGTTTTAGTTGATTTCAATTTTAAAATGTTTCGTTAATTGAATTTATCATTTTGTTTTTTTAATTTTACTTTCAATTCATAAGAATTAAAATGTCTAATACATGAATCTTACTCTATGGATTATTAAATAAAAAAATAAGAAGAGAAAAAATAAAATAAAAAATTAACAGATGATTTCATTGAAAGAAATGACTCATTTAAAAGTGATATGTCATCAGGATAATCAATCAGAAGTGTTACAGTTATTATGTTTTTCTAGGCTAAAACGACGAAGTTTCAAAACACAAAGGATCGTCTCGTAATGGGAAATCAAAAATATAAAAATATAGAAGTTGTTCATGATATTGACGATCGAGGGTCACATGACGATTCATTGGTTTGCATGCAGACGGAAACTGAGCTAGTCCGAAGAATTGAATTAGCCCTTGTCGATCATGATGATGGATACATTAAGGTTAAAGTAGCAGGAATGGTTTGCATGTTCCTGATAGACTCTGGTGCCCAGGTGAATACTTTCACACAAGAAATGTTCCAGAAGCTCATTATGACCCCAGAGTTCAATTCGAACGTATTCAACATCCAGAAAGGGAGTGATCGTCCGCTCAAAGCTTATGCGACTAAAAATAACATTGAGGTTCTCGCGACGTTTGAGGCACCTCTTTACATTACGGATAACAGACCATTACTTTTGGAAAAGTTCTATGTAGTAAAGGAGAAACGAGCTCTTCTAAGCAAACCAACTGCCTCTAGGTATAGCGTCTTGATGCTCGGGCTTAAAGCTGCTGTACATTCGCTAGAAACCCAGAACAGACTATTCAACTGCACTGGAGACGTAGCTTCAATAGCACTAGAGAAGCCTTTCCCAAAATTCAACCTACCCCCCGTCAAAATTCACTACGACACGACGAAGCCACCTTGCAGGAATATATTCTCGAATATTCCCTTAGCGGTAAAACCAGTAGTCGAGAAAAGACTCAAGAGCCTAGTTACGGCAAACATCATTGAACCTATTGTTGATGGTATGGACACATCCTTTTGCTCCTCGATGTTAGTGGTCCCGAAAGGCAAAGACGACATCCGTTTAGTCATCGATCTGCGAGGGCCTAACCAGTTTATACATCGTACTCCATTTGCAATGCCTACGTTAGAAAAAATCCTTGCAGAACTAAAAGGAGCCCAATGGTTTTCAACGATCGACTTAGCGAACGCCTTCTTCCACATTGAGCTCGATGAAAGCTCACGACATCTCACTAATTTCTTTACGGAATTTGGAATGTTCCGTTGCGTTAGATTGCCTTTCGGTCTTTGCAACGCCCCTGACCTATTCCAGGAGGCTATGCAAAGAAAAATCTTAGCAGGATGTGAAGGCTGCAGAAATTATCTAGATGATGTACTCGTCTTCGGATCAACAAAAGAAGAACACGACAAGAATCTGACCGCAGTACGCGCACGTCTGGAAAACCACAATGTTAAGTTGAATGAAGACAAATGCATTTTTGGAAGTCAATGCGTGCCATTCTTGGGGTTCACCTTGACTCCTGAAGGCTGGCAAGTCGAAAAAGAAAAAGTCATGGCTATCAAGAACTTTCGTAAGCCTACTACATGCGCAGAGGTAAAGAGCTTCCTAGGTTTAATTACTTTCGTCGATAGGTTCATGACCCATCGTGCAACCAAGTCGGAATATCTACGAGCATTAGCTTCGTCTGACGTTTTCTATTGGACCAACAACGAAGAAAAAGAGTTTAATTACTTCAGAGTGGAAGCCCTCGTCTTCATCAAAGGGTTGGGGTTCTACAACATAAACGACCGCACAGAATTATTCGTCGATGCGTCTCCCGTAGGACTTGGTGCAGTATTGGCACAGTACAACGCAGAAGGCATTCCAAGAATAATAGCGTGTGCCTCCAAAGTCCTGAGTCCCACTGAGCACAAATATCCGCAGACACAGAAGGAGGCACTAGCAGTTGTGTGGGCCGTGGAGAAATTTTCGTTCTATCTTCTGGGGAGAAGCTTTGTCATTCGTACAGATGCTGAAGCCAACCAATACATTTTTAACTCTAGCCATCGTTTGGGAAAAAGGGCTGTGTCTCGGGCAGAAAGCTGGGCGCTGAGGTTGCAGCCCTATGACTTCAAAATCGAACGAGTTCCAGGATGTGAAAACGTAGCAGACGCTCTATCTAGGTTAATACCAGCATCTCAAGAAGACAAACCGTTTGACGAAAACGAGGACAACCATTTTCTTTACGCCCTGGATGCTAGTTGTATGCTGATGACCTGGAGTGAAATCGAAGCCGCTTCGGAGATCGATGATCAGTTGAATTTGGTACGTGAAGCTATGTTGTCAAAAACCTGGTCTCCAGATTTACGACCATATGAAGCGCAAAAGAAAAACTTGCACTACCTCGGACCGCTTGTGTTCAAGGACGACAAAACTGTTCTTCCCCAAATTCTAAGAAAGAAAGCAATCGCACTGGCTCATGAAGGACATGTAGGAGAAGTTGCCACAAAGCGTATTATGCGGCAATTCTTTTGGTGGCCACGCATGTCGACGGAAGTATCATGTTTCATTAAAGGTTGTGAAACGTGTCTCCAACTATCAAAAAGGAATCCGCCGTTACCATTAGCAAATAGAAAGCTACCAGAGGGCCCTTGGGAAATCTTACAGATAGATTTCCTATCGGTCCCTCAGTTTGGTTCCGGAGAATTGCTTATTGTAATCGACACCTATTCTCGATATCTGAGCGTCGTGGAAATGAAGGGATTAAACGCTGACAGCACAAATCAAGCTCTATGTGAAGTGTTCCAAATGTGGGGGTGCCCTATTATTATACAAAGCGATAATGGGCCACCATTTCAGAGCACAGCATTTACACAATTTTGGCGTGATAAAGGAGTGGAAATCCGTAAATCGATACCACTAAGCCCTCAATCGAACGGATCTGTTGAAAGACAGAATCAAAGTATCATTAAAGCATTGGCGGCAGCAAAACTGGAGGGAAGGAACTGGCGTTTCGCGCTTCAAGATTACGTGCATAGACACAATACTTTGATTCCACACTCACGGCTGGGAGTTACCCCATTCGAGATGATGGTGGGGTGGAAATATCGCGGAACATTTCCCAGCTTGTGGTTCGACTCGGAACAGAAAATCGATCGCGAGGAGTTAGCAGAAAAGGATGCTGAAACAAAACTAGTGAGTAAGGCTTACGCCGACTCCTGTCGTGGAGCCAAAGAATCCAATGTTGGCGTGGGTGACATTGTACTTCTTGCGCAACCGAAAAAAAGCAAATTCGATCCAACATTTTCATCGGAGCGTTTCACGGTCATCGCTCGAGAGGGAGCTAAAGTGGTGGTAATGAGCAAGTCCGGTTTACAATACGGCCGCAACGTTCGAGAGATAAAAAAAGCACCAGAAGCAATCCAAACTGATGACACATCAGACGATCTTCAAAACGAGGACAATAGTGAGTTTGACTCAAAAACATCCTCTTCCGGCGGTCACACAGAGCTTCCGGGTAGTTCTTTAACTTCAAATGATTCCAAATCGCCACCTACTGCAAGGAGTCTGCGTCAGAAATCTACCATCAAACGTCCGAAACGGTACGATGATGATTATGTTTACCGCGTTTTCTTCTGAAGATTTCCTAAAAATATGAAAAAAATTTGATTAAAGAAAAAAGAATGTGTTTAAAGTATGAAATAAACTAACGGTAAATTAAATGATTGTAACAACATATTTTTGATGGTTTTCTCTTCACTGGAAATGCCTACTATGTAGTAAAACAGATTTATTAAACGAATTCCGTTTCTTGCAAAACACGAATGTTTAGAAAGAGTGGAGAAGGAAGTGAATGTAGTAAATAGGATGCAAGCGAAGACTGATTCTGACAAAAGTGAATGACGTTTAGTAAATAGGCGTACACTGAACCGAAAACGTGATGTATGAATCTAAATTAAGTCGGTAAAGTAGAATCTGAAATATTTCAGATCGGTAAAATGAATTCAGAAACCAGAGTCGTATCGAGGCAAGTAAATGAATTTGAGCGAAACGCAACAAAGTTGCGCCGGAAATCAAAAAGAAAAGAAAGAAAAAGAAAAGAAAAAAAAGAAAAAAAAAAGAAAAAAAAAAGCAACAAAATTGTGTTATTCAGTGTTCTTATTTCGAAGCCGAAAGTCGCGTCTCAAGGTGAACTAAATATGTTGTCTTACGATTGGGAATACGACACATGGTAAAATTGGGATCTGGTACTGCCAACACCGCTGGTACTGTCCGGTACTGTAAACGGAGCTGCCGGAAAGTGATAATCACACACGGCCAGCCGTTTCAACTCAGTTTTGAGTCGTTTTTGACTCACTTTCGTCAATAGTGGAGTCACTCAAATTTGAGTAAATGTTACTGGCATTGGCAATTCGACAAATCAAAAACATCGACTCAAATCAGATGGATGTTTTTGATTTGTCGATTTGTCAATGCCAGTAACATTTACTCAAATTTGAGTGACTCCACTATTGACGAAAGTGTGTCAAAAACGACTCAAAACTGAGTTAAAACGGCTGGCCGTGCATAACGTCAGAGAGATTGCTAGTTGAGGGATAGGTAAGAGAAAAGAAACGGTTGAAATGAAAACAAAAACAGCTTAGTTGAATTCTGAATGACGTGAATTTATTAATATTATACTTTTTTGCTGAAAAATTATCCGTGATTGCTGTTAGTAGATAAACATAGTCCTGAAGTAAAATTAAAATGAAATTGTAGTTAATTTACGTTGAAAATTGATAGATTAAGTGCAAACCGATGTAGACAAATAGTTAAAGGAGATTTTCTGACTAATTCGGGATATTAGTCAACAAAATATCACCTTTAAGAGGCCGACAGAAAACATTTCAATCGACGGAACTAAAACGACCATTTCTATGGAAATATCAACTCAATTTCGAAAATTTTAGCAGCTTTGAACGCAGGCTCTCATCAACTTTCTCAAAATAGCCCAATATGATGGACATCATCATGTTCCGAAAATGGAATACTTTTAAAAGATTCCAATAGAAAATCATCAGAAATGATAATAAAAATCGTGCAAAGTATACACAAGAATGAGAACAATTGCCATATGATAATCCAATAAGTTGATCCTGACGCAGTCACTCCGAGGCAAGTTTCCATGGGTCACGAATAGTCAGAAAATGATTTGAATTGAATCCTAGCAGGAACGTCTGCATTAAAAAAATGGACTTTTTTCTAATGGTGATAAAAAAAAAGCTAAGACAGATGATAGCTTTTGATAAATTTCCCATGGAAGGTAAATATTCCGGTAGTTAACTGGAACATTCGCGATGGCCGTCGAAAACATGCGTGTAGGCATTTTTTAAGTTCTTTCTTCGTTTTATTTAGCAATTCCTCCTCAGTTTTTTCGACAAAATTGTTGGAGTAGATCCTACGCTTCAAGTTGGCCCAGAAATTCTCGATGGGACGCAGCTGGGGGCCGTTGTGTGGGTTCGCCGAATTGGGTATCACATAGATATTCAGCCGCTCAATTTCCTCCAACGATCGCTTCGAGTAGTGGGCCGACGCTAAATACAGCCAGCATACCCCGTCTTCGCCCTTATGGTATTTCTTGATAAACGTCGCAACTTCCGGCAGGAATTTCGTACTATAAATTTCCCCGTTCACGGTGATTCCGTAGCGAAAGAAGAGCGGCTTTGACATCCAACTTCACCTCGGAACTCCTTCGTAGAGGAAGTAAAACACGAAGTACCCTGCCAGTCGTTGCCATCCAGGGTGAGATAGATCTCGTCGTTCATCACCACCACCTCGTCGTGATTTGCCCGGAAAATCGATTTGACCATCGCATTCAGCCACTGCCGCTGCGTCATTGCCTGCAGCTCCGAAATCAGTGAACGTGACTTCCGTTTCTTGGCATGTATGTTCATGTTCGCCAGGTACTTTTTCACTGTTTGGTTGGTTGAATCGACCTCCCGGCCAAGCTACGCAGCGATGTTGCCACTTTTCCCTCGGTCTTCCTCTTCAGCATCCTTTAAAGCTTCTTCTCGCTCAGGATCGTCGGCCGTTCGGAACCAGGCTTTCTTTCGATGCTCTGATTGTTGTCTAATAGTGCCAAAGTGCCGCACGATGTTTGTTTTCGACGCAGTGGGGTACCGTTCTTTGAACTCGCACACTTCTGAATGGAGTTGCTTCACTGTTTTTGCCACCACGGTTAGAGTTTGAGAGCTGTCAAATGTTGTCTGCTGACTCATGGGTTACTATGATTGATGCTGCATGGTTAGTTTTGTCAGTGCGGGTGAAGGTTAACCCATGGAAAATCGGAAATTTTTGTCCGTTTTTTTTAATGCAAACTTTATAGGTGTCAAAATTCTTGAAATCGTTCTAGAAGAAAATTTCTTATCATTATCCCTACATCCGATGGCTTGGCTTCGTGTATCCAACGTTAAAAAAATTACGGTTGGATTTGACTGCTTCAAGAATCTTACCAATCAAAATTGAAACTTTTTAAAAGAAGACTGCACGATGAGCATGTTACGCATTATCTAGTTAAAATTGTTTAAATATAACTAAAGTGACTCGCTCCTTGCTTCTGAACCATTGTCCAACACATGCAACCTTGAAGTGGGTTGCATTAAATGCACTGTGAGCACCGTATCTCTCCATCGCTGTCTCATAACGGTGGCAGCAATACGGGCACAAGTTGAAAGAAGTAATCCAACCTTCAATGACTAAGTACTATGTGAACATCGTCTCCGCAAGAGCTCTTCTCGAGATAGTTTCCCGTTCTTGAGAACCGGCACTGCACTCCTCCCATTTCCGCCGGGAGCTTGGACTTGATGTCACACTACTTTGCCAGTGGAAACGCAAACTGCATGCGACCATAAAAATACATTCAAACTAAAAGGACGACTCAAAACAGCGTTACGCGAGTTGTTCACGGCATAACGTAATCAAATAATGGCACTACTCTTGTAGAAAACCAACAAAGGAGAGCCGGAAAATGAGAGTCGTCATGCAGAATCAACGAAAAAAAAAAAAAACTCTTTGATGCAAGAAGAACTTCACCAATAAATGCAAAACCTGTTTGAGAGTCGAATACATTTTTAAGTTACTAGAAAATGAGAAGAAAGATTAGTAAAGTCCATTTTATTCCAACTACCTTTATTGTTCATCATGACAGATACGCGTATTTCGTCTATAATTCGCAGACTTCTTCGGTGTAGTGTACTAATAAGAGTCGAGTATTGGAATTAAATGGAACTTACTAATCTTCCTTCTCATTTTATAATGACACGTATTCCACCAAAGAGCTCACACTTACCAGGATTCAAGTCTTTAAGTTTTGTACATCGGTGAACGCATCGGTTAGATCCAAAAGTGATTCGTCGTGATCAAAATGTAACCAAATCACTTCCACGCCCAAGCATCATACCAATTTATGTTCCAAACAAGCAAGCAAGGGGGTTCGAAAAATAGCCAGATAAATTTCAACAGATCACTCCCAACGCCACAATCAGTAGGAGGAATTGTACTTCGCCACGACGCCGACAACGCCGACGACTGACAGATGAAAGAAACGCAACCCACATCGGATTCGCTTTGTGCCTCACTCTTGTTCCGGACAGTTCTCGGTTGCACATCACCGAGCCACAGAGAGCAAAAATCTTAATCCCATACTTCCGATGGGGCCGAAGCTGCAGCTGCGGGACATCTTCCTTCACAACTCAACGTCCGTCAACGTCCCCGCCAAAGGCCCTTCCTCCCATATCTTCCAATCGCCCACCGGGGAAAATGGTGCGGTTTCGATTTCCCCTCCAGTAAAAGCTTAGTTCGCACAAAACCCGGGGGTTTGAGAATGCACTGCTGTTGCTCGCTGCTGTTTTGTCCAGGAAAATGAAAAGATAGCAAACCTAAGACGACCAGCCAACGGACAGGAATGACGGACCGACTCGTGGTAAATCGCTTCAAGATGGGAAGCAACTCAGCAGATCTTCTCCTGGTGATTTTTGCTTCGTTAGGTTTCTCGAAGCGGTCTTCTTTTGTTCGAAGGAATTACTCCCACCCCAGACTGGGTTCGATTTCGTTCAGTGAACAATTTATGGGAATAGTTTTTTTTTCTTACGAATTCCTTATTTGTACAGGTTCAATTGAATCACATTACAAACATTGCTGAGCCAAGTTTTCATTTTTATGTAAATCAATTAAGGCTAGTATTGGAGCATACACTATTGTGCATATTTCGGATATACATTAAAAATAGTGTTATGTTCAACTTTATGTGAACTTTAGAGGGAAAATACAAAAAAAAAAAAATTTATCATCTCGATATCAACGAAATTTGCGGACTTTTCCTGGAATACGTTTCATCAACCGGCGCACATTAATCTCATCCATCATTTTGACATTTTTATTCCATTTGGTTCTCAATTCGTTGACGTTTTTAAACGACACAGCCATTCACCTTCAGCTTCCTCTTCATAAAAGCCCAAAATCTTTCTATCGGTCTGATCTGGGGACAGTTTGGTGGGTTGAGTTCTTTCGGTATAAACTGAATCCCGTTGGTTTGATCTCACTGTGGCACTGTTTACTGAAATGATAGCTTGCAAGATCTGGTCAAAACATATGCCAACACTGATGAATGACAATATTTGCTTTTGGAGAGATTCCGTTCTGTACAGCTCTGAATTAAGTGTCTTATCAGTGATGAAAACTTTAGACTTCCTACCGTAGCTCCAGATGCCTTGCCAAATCATGTATTTACGTGCAAATTTATCTGCGAACACAAACTTGAACTTGGTAGGAAGATCTTCCCGAGCCGTACCCAAATAAAATTTTTGTCCCGGTAGCTGTTTCAATTCGGCCTTTACATAGCTTTCATCACCCATGAGGATACAGCCATTGAATTATGTCAACACCAGATCATACAGTTTTCTGGTACGGATTCTGGCCACATTGTTCTGCTTTTGATCCCTTTTTGGTTGTCTACAGGCACGGTATGACTTGAAGACTTCCCGGAGACGATTCCGTTGCACCGTACTGCGTGCGGTACGAAACTTTTTGGCCAAATCGCGGTCTGAGATGTTGGGGTTTGCCCTAATGTTTTTGATGCCTTCGTTTCGCAGTTGATGGTTGCGATCCGTCGAAAATGTTTCTCTGTACTTTTTCAAAACACGCCACACAGTATTTCGGGGAAACCCAACACTTAGCTAGTTTTGGTCAAGACTACGAAGGGTTTTTCAAATAACTGCGCACAATTATTTTTCTTCTTTCTTCATCCATTTTGTATCTCTGAATCTCTGAAATACGTTCGAACTGCACCGCGAAAAAAATTCTGATGTTGTTATTGTTACGAGGAACACACAAGATGCCATAGTTAACAAATCCGACCACTAGGGTTGCTGTAAGAATCAAAAATGTTTGATCCAATACTAAATGGGCCACACCTTATCTTAAAATCACACAGTTCGAAATAGTAGTGTAAATTTCTGTTCAATATCATGCACATAAATGGAGCGTTACCAACCATACAATATCACATTCTTAAACGTCAGAAGTTCTGAGGCATTTCGTAACGTGTCTAAGTCACAGTTTTCCAGTGGTGGGCATCGCTAATTGGAACCTTAGCGACGCTAATCGCTGATCGCTAACCAGTTAAGTTAGCTCGCTAATCGCTAGTCGATAATTCGCTAATCCCAAAAATTAGCGAAGTTTCCGCTAATCGCTAATAGTTCTTATACTAAGAATAGAAAAACAACGTTTTTGGTTAATATTGAGTATTTATTGAACGGTAATCAACATATCTGAACATTTGGATATGAAGGAAAGTATGTACGAAAACAAACAACATCCTATTTAGTTAAAAACGGCAACAGGTGATAATTTCCTTTCAAAAACATGAGCCGATCAAAATTTGAATCTGACAGGGTAGCTCTTTTTGCTCTCAACGTATCATTACCTATAGAAAAAAGGCGCTCTACTGCCGCGCTGGATGGGATTGGAGTATTATATTTGATGAACAAGTCAATCAGGACTTGTTCATTGTTAAAAACAACGTCTGTAAATTCTTCTTGAGAACCCATGTCCAGCCATAATCTGACCAAATGCTTCGCTTTTGATTTGAGTGTTTGGTCATTCTTATTTGATTTAAGAAGGTCGCTGAAGAAATCTTCCTTATCAGAATCATCGGACCCCATAATATAATCGTTCATTGGGTTCAGATTTTTGCTCATATGATCCTCTACAATTTGCTCCATCACTGTTCTGACTCCAATATATTGGTCTGGATTATACTTCTCTAACCACATCAATTTGAATTTGTGATGAAATGCTGAGGCTAATTGGCATCCTTGGTCATCGAACAGATAGTTGAAACGCTTCTGTAAACCAGCAAGAAGTGCATCAACTAGTGGGTCACAATACGTAAGTCCTTTTTCTTTGAACGTCTTCAGCTTGATCGTAGTTGTAACTAATACCAGTAAAAGACATCCAAAGTACGCCTGCTCTTCGCCCTGAATAAAGTCTAATGCTTTTGCAATACTAGACATTACATTTCCATATTCTTTAAAAAAATCAATTTCCGCGTCTGTGAACGCAAGGATCTTCAACTGTAACATTACACGCTGCAAAGCTCTCCTATCTTTCTCAATTAATGCGATGAGAACTGTTACAGCATCATACGTTGAATTCCATCTGGTGTTGATCGGTACAACTAATCTTCGCTTCAATTCTTCAACAATCAAATCAGCAGCAACTGTGCTGCGACCTTGAATATTCCACAGTGCTTGGGCCTTGGACATTGACTTTCTGTATGCTTGCTTGAATACTACGTTTTCGAATGCTTTGTTTGCATCGGTAGTAGCTACCAGGTTCAATGTATGTGCAGTGCACCTCATATGAACCGGTAATCGATGACAAAGAATACTTGATTCCAAATAAAGACTTTGGATACTCACTGATTCTGTATTATTATCGAAGTCTTCATCAGTGTCCAAAGCATCCTTACCATCATCTTCCACATCAGGATCTGTATGCGATATCTTATCAGCTTCGGAGCCGTACTGAGCAAATGACTTCACAAAATTACTTCCATTGTCAGTTGTTGTACGGGTTAGCTTATCCTGAATCTGGAATTTATAATGAATACTTTCCATTGCTTCCGCCAATACATCGAACGTGTGCCGACCATTGATCCTCGAACAAGCAAGAACAGCGTGCTGCCGCTTACGTGTGGAGGGAATGATCCAGTGTACCGTCATTCCTATATAGGCCCTGTTGTGAGCAGACCAACAATCTGCTGTAGTTGACACCCATTTGATATCTCCCAACAATCTAAAAAAATTGCACAAAATTATTACTTGAATTAATCTATACAGGAATAGAATTACCTTATAAGAACCGTTTCCAGTTCTTCGTGTCTGTTAATTATTCGTCTTCCAAGAGTACGTCGAGACATGGTTACTTTTTCTTCGGATTCAAAGTTTCAACTAAACTGGAAAACGTAGATGATTCAACAACATGCATAGGTAACATATTGTCGACGAAGAAATCAGTAATTTTTTCGTCAAGCACTGACTGAGGCACGGAATTTCCAGTTAATTGACAAACTTCAGTAATCGTTGCTTGACGTTTCTGCAGAGTGCTTGACAACATATCTCTACTGGTACTGGAACTACTATCGTTGATTACAGCGGTACTCCTTTTCTTCCCACGGAAATCACATTTTTTTACCTGCTGAGTAAACTGTAGAGCAACTGACGGATGAGTTCTGTTCATGTGGGATTTGAGGTTGAAATAACTCGATACATTCGCTTTGATAGTCACTGATTTAGGCTTACATAGAACACATTTATAATGCAGTGTGTTCTTGTTCTGATCATCTCGTTTCACAAAATCATAATATGAATTTAGATGTGGCCATGGATCCACTGACAACATCCCTTCGCCATCCGAGGTTGCGACTTGTCCACTCATTTCCGGTTGTGCTTTTTTCGATAGAAGTGGCAGTTCACTTGAGCGAGGTTGCAATCTCGAGAAATCTGCGGAAGAAACCATTGTTTACAAATGCGACATTGGCTCTAATGAAAATTCATTGTCGATATTATTGAAGGAAAAAGCTAACCTCGCTTTTCACAATAAGAGTATACGAGATAGCAGCAACCGTCGTGCTACCCGTCCTTGTTTTTCACACACGAATTGTTGAATTCAAGGGCACCAGTACCTGTCAAATCTGAGGTGTGACGTCACATTCATTTCAGGAAAACCATCATCAAGCAGTGAAACACTGTAATAAATGAATACGTGAAAAAATTCTAGTCGGAAATTATCGATTATCGATTTATCGGTAAAACAAGAACAAAATTTATCGAAGCTAACGATCCGTTAACAGCCGAAAAAATTAGCTGAATCGATAATCAGCTAACGAAAATTTAGCGTCGCTAATTAGCGATTAGCGAATTAGCGAAAATATGCCCACCACTGCAGTTTTCTAACTAAAAAAATGAAGACGATGGTGAGTCAACTCCGAAAATCGTTTGGTTGGAGAAGGAAATGACAAGTGCATACCTCGCCGGAAACCCTTCGGTGGAAAGTATACATGCGCAACGGAAAATAGCAAAACATTGCAATTAAAAAACTAATACACGGAAAGGTAAAAAAAGTGAAGCCCCGACGGCATGATACTTAGGATGATTCTAGTAATCGAGTGGTCACAAGCATCGTTCTCTGCTGAGAGGTGCCCGGTTGCGGTTTGGCCAAAGAAGAATGCTAAGATGGAACAATTGGTTCAAATATTTTTTTTCATTTCAGTGTCCTCTTCAAAAAATAATAACGGCCCCTTTCGAATAAGCACTCCACAGTTAACAGGTTGACAGATCTTGTTATGCTCATGCCGTTCCCTCGATATGCACACAAAGACCAAAGTACATTTAAAACATGGAAAAGTTTATTGCCAGCTGTCATATTATTCTCAGATACACGCTCGTTCGAGCTTACACAATTTTGAGTAGATTTTACTATTTAAATATATCTTAAACGTCAAACGCTGAGTAATCGTATGTAATGATTTTGATTTATTGTTAATCAAAAGCAAGAAAACTGCGCCAAACTCAAATTTTCAAACAATGGGTCGCATAACTCTTTGTCAATTTGCGTTCTGAAGTTAATTTAAAATCTAAATCGTATTGTAATATTGATAACCAGTGGCAATATGGAGCAGAAAGCAGACACTTTAGATGAGGAAACATAGCTGTAAAGAGTTGAAAAAGCGAAAGAAAGAGCGGTGAAATGCACGGCCGTACGTGCCACTTAATCGATCTTGAATATCTCAATGAAACCGCTCCAATTCTTACGCCATCTTTCATTGGCCGTCGTATTCTTTTTATCGGTTTGGTTAGTTGCCTTTCTCACCACACCGGACACGGTCGAATTGTCCATTCGCAACTGTTTCGCAATCCACCCGAGGGTCTTGCCTGGATTTTCCACAACCACGCCCATATTTGTTTGGTCTAGCACTTCTTGCTTGGAATAGTACAGTATGTTATAGTAAAGTATGGTTTATTATAGTATAGTATCGTTATTTCAACCCAATGCAATAAATTTTCCAAAAACACGATAAGTTTTTAAATAGAACGCATAAAAAAAGTGTACTACTTGATTATTTTCATAAATTTAGAAATGTAGAACCTAAGACGTGAGAACGAAACATTTGAATATTCAAATGATATTCATCATTGATTGTCATTTGAATATAACAGTTTCTATATTCAAGCTAGGGCAATGCACTGTAATGCTTTGTTCAGACTACAGAGTTATAACATGTTTTAACGGTTGTCAATTACTGTCAACAAGAAATTCGTCATCAGGCTCAGTCTGGCCAGTGTTTAGAAAAAATTGTACACATAAAAAAATCTGAATGTTGGTAAGAAAAACATACCATTTTATGCGACTATGCCTATTTTCAAAACAACCATGAAATTTCAATCAAATTTACTTTGTTTATGGTACAACCTTCGTGTGGTTTATTGACTGTGGTATATTTGCCTCATATATCAACCGCATTATGATTGATCAAATCGAAGACATGGTCAAAGCAAATGCATGTATAGTCAGCAGAAAATTGTTGGTGTTTACACTTATTTTAACCCTCGTAATGGTAGTTTCTACAGTTCATTTGTTAATAGCAACAATTTTATCAAACACTACATTTATAAATTCAATTGTTGAACCAAGTTATCGGTAAATTTATCCAATTGCCTGAAATGACATTTTACAGCACTGCATGGAAGCCATCACAATAACCATTTGACAGATTGTGACGAAATTTTGCAAATGTAAACATTACACACAAAACTAGTTTTACTCAAAATTTCATTAGTGTTACCCACGTAATAAAAAATTAAACACTAAAGAAAGTGTTACGTTTTTTTAAGTACAATCTTTATGAATGGACAGGTATACAAGAAGGAGTATCTTCAAAAGCGACTTTTGCCATTCATGCAATCGCACGACGCGTCGCGACAGTCTTCTGAAGTTTTGGTCTTAGTTAGCCTCCTACCATTATTTACCGTCCCACCAGCGGCTGGATAGTCAAGAAGAAAATGGGTATAGTTTTTGGCTTACGAAGTACCAGCACATCGGTCCCAAGCTGAATGATTCGCCGCTAATAACGCCATTCACACGAACACACACTGAAAATTTATATTATTAAATTAGCTTTCCCTCGTTTCGCGAACATGGATTTTGAACATAGACAAAATGTCTCGCAAATTGTATGAAACATTCATATTGCTTGCCATCTAACAAAATGCTATCATTACACCTTTTTTGTACAAAGCACAGAATGAATTTCGTGAAGAGCAGCAAATCGCTGCTTCTCTTCAATCGTACTCATAAATGTTGGTGTTGCTGCTGAGATGAGCGGGAATCATTAATTTATCCCAAAATAAAATTTAAAGCGCTGTAGAGAGTATGATCCTCATACTCATTAATCAAGTTACTTTTCAAGAATCAACTTGGTTCAGTGAGATCAACAGACATAACACATAACAGATCTTCCCAAAAATACAGGATCGAACCCCTAGTCAGAAACATTAAAAACAAAACATTAAAAAACACCACGTGGTTGCGCTTTTTTTTTTCAACTACATTTTAAGCCGATAAAGTAGATCTGTCTTTCGTTCATGCAGCCACCAAAGAGACTTTTTTTTTTCTTTCGTACAAAACAACGGCAGGCTTTGAAATTGGAAGATACAAGTTTGAGAACGAACGGAGGGCATTTGAACGGTTAGTATTTGAAGGGGTAGTATGACAAAGGGTTGCCTGATCGGATACTACCGTTCAAATGCCCTCCGCTCGTTTTCAAACTTGTATCTTTCAATTTCAAAGCCTGCCGTTGCCATATACGGAACTATCAATACACTTTCTCTTCATGTCTATTCGTTCTAGCAATAAATTACTGTCCACTCCTAGCGCTTCGCATGGAGGTGAGAAATTATCTGCTTCTGCAAACTTCATCATAGGAGGTTATGTAAAAAAAAGAAATCCTTTAAGTTGCAGCTTAATCGAATACTTAGATTTAGAGTTATCACCGGCATAAACTCCGAAAATGCTGTTTTGAGAAAAACGCGTTAAAAGTTTTAGTTATCGAAAAAACGTTTCACTATAACTACTGCGCGCGAAAACGGTGTATTCGAAAAACGATGAAAAGAAACACTTAAAATTCGAATTTCGAAAAAAGGATTTCAGGAGCGTATTCTACGGAATATGTACTAACTTTTTATGCAATAAAAAAATGTTCGGTTATTCTAACTGTATATCCCCCTTAAGTAGAACAAACCAGTTTAGTTGCAGACAACAACGAACGGATTTGTTAGTCCTACCTTCGATTCGTAAGATAAACGAAAATTAATTTTCAGTGCACCCCCATATTATGTCAAAATAACACAGCAAATCGAAACAAAAGCAAAAATTCTAGTACCGAAGAAAGCAAGAATGCATGGCAAGGTCCAAACTGCAAGGTGAACTATGAACCAAAGAGTTCTACAACAGTAAACTAATTTCAAATCAGTAGTTTCAAATTGATTGTTGGTCCCATTTTGGTACGAATGGTCAAATTTCGTGACAAAAATTGATAACTCGAAAACCATTAGTTTTATGCTCTCGGAAGACCAAATCTAAAAAATTAAATCTATCTGTTAGTTTGGGAGGTATCCTTTTATGATCATAATAAAAAATCTAACTTATTATTCCTACAATTTAGAGGATTTTTTGCGCATACTGGATTGCTGATAAGTTTAATTTAATGAAACATTGCTAAAATTATTGCTTATGGACTTAAATAAACAGTTTAAAAGTTTAATTTTGGCTAAAAAAATTTTATTCCGATTTAAATTTGAAAACATTGTCATAATCACTGTTAGTGCACATGCAGATTCTTTGTTATTATCGTACAGATTGGCCGGACGGTCTCAGATTGTTACGAAACTTTGTGCACGCGTAGCGTTCATGGATATATGAATTAAAAATAATATTTAAAAAAAAATCAAGGTTGCCAGTTTTCCTGTAAAACGCCAATTTAAGTTATCCGATTTTCCCGAACATCTCTTACTTTTAAAATTCATAACTCAAGAACGAGTCATCGTGAAACATTTTTTTTTTCAAACTGAAAAACTAGTAGATTGAAAAACTTAGAGGTGATTGGAATATGAATGATAGAGAAAGTAATCAAAGAGAGTCGCTCAATGTTAGATTCGCCCTAATGAAAAAAAAACCCTAGAATTTTAGTTCTATTCCAGCAGCATAGCACTCCTCCTCTATGCATCTTAAAAGCCGAAATGAGTACAAAATGGCCCATTCTATAGACGGTTGTGAAAACAAATCGATAAAACCTTTCTAAGACCATATTATTTTGAAAATGTTCTAGTGAAAGATGTTATTACCACTTGAGAACCATCATAATACCTATTGGCTACCATCAAAACCAGCATTGGCCAAATGGCCATAACTGTCATTCTTCACTGTGATAGCGTGGTTGGTTTTTGTTGTTCTGCGTTGTTCGATTCTCTGCTCTTCTGATTCATTCAACAGTAAAAGTATCTAACAAAACAGTTCTAGTGTTGCGAAAATTTTGTTTGATAGCAAAACATCCTGAACATTTTTTTTATATAGCGTATTATGCTCGCAATCATATGCGCATTTAATTGTATGGTGAATATTGGCACGATAAGAGCCGAAAATAAATGCGCCTCGGAAATTCTGCGAGTTGACAACAACAAAAACAAAATTGAAAAAAATATATTCTATCATGAAATTCCTGAAAACTGATGGAATTCAGTGAGGTTAACTAAAAGAATACCGAAGTTGGTCTCTGAGCTACAGTTCATTTGTACAATATTTAAAATTTGGTGTTGTTATTTTTCCACATTTTCATTATTTCATATATTTCAATATGGCTATTGGAAGATATCACAGTTTTGCCAAAAAGCCAATTTATCTTCGCAATGGCTACTATAAAACTATTTGGTCATTTGGTGACTTTTCTCAATGCCAATTTGCCAGTTAATGCATTTACTGGAGACAAAATGGTTTTTCATCAGTGTCGAATAATCGCTTGTTCAAACAAAGTTGGAAAAGTTCTTCAGCTATCTAGAAAAAGAAGCTGAACAACTTCTCCAAATTTGTTTGAACAAGCGACACTGATGTTTGTTGAGTAATAATATAATTTGAATGAGTCCTAAAACGGCATTTCAAAACAGCGTTTTACTTGTTTATAGAGTCAATTTAAAACCTTTATTAGGAGTAAAAGGAACTTTAGAAGTCAAGGTTTTGAGATCGTTGAAAAGAAGCTGTGCAGGTTCTTATAAACCTGACTTAAATTTGAAACCTATTGGCACCTCTTGCTGCCATAATAAAACCGACTTGATTTCCAGTGGCGTTCATAAAATTTTAATAAAACTTTACAAAGCAGGATGGTGTTGGCAATGTTACTTGGGATATGATTCCTTAGGCCTGAAGGGGTTAAAATACTGTTTACGACAAGGCTTAACATTTCTGAACTTTTAAATAATATGTGGCCCAAAACCAACATGTTTTTCCAATAAATCTGATGCGTAGAAATATTTCCAATCGATTGCAGCAGAAATTTTGAAAATATTTTCAGAAATGACTGAGATATTAACGATCAAAACCTGACAACTTTTCTTGACAGTTAGAAAACAAAGATGTAGTCCTCCATCAAAATATTACAACAATGAACTTCTTTCCTCTTCGGAAAAAAAAATTTACCTAGCACGCCAAAAAGCACCCATTCAAAGTAATTGTCTACGATTGTCGTTCAATTGCGATTTCACCTTTTCAACCTACGAAGTTTCCAAATTTATACAGGAAATATGCATTCCAAGCATTTCTTCTAGAGACATTTACGCTCAACAAACAACAAGAACCCACAATCGGCAATCAAATTTAAGCTCGGCCAGGCACACTTATCCCCCCTTTTACATCTAATCGGAGGCGTTTTGCATACATTGACACCTTCTCATTTTTTTTCTTCCTTCTCCTCCGGACAAGCAAACGTGAACGAATGCTTCATTTGCATTCATACGAATTTCATGAACTCCTATTCCTATTCACCCAATTCGAAGCAATGCAAGTGGGAAGAAGGCATTGTGGTGAGTGAGCTCAGCAAACGGGAAGCATTGAATACACTTCTCTTTCTCTAGGAAGGTAAATGTTGGTACCGACTACCGATGGATGCCGTTTCGGGTTCTTCTAATGTACCGAAAATTTTGCCTCGCAATTTGCATAGATTCACCCACCGCCGCCCTGCGCCCTGGAAACTTGTTCCGAAAGTTACGAGAAGTCAGGAAACGAGGAAAAAAAAATGTATTCTATATCTACTCCGGTAAATCCATGCGCATATGTTCCGAAAGCAGGGCTGCTGGTAAATTGCCATTCAGGAAAAAAAAAGAGACTCCTGTAAGAAACAAGAGCAAAGTAAATGCTGTATCGAGTTTCCGACTCAATTTACATCAATTTGCATTTGAGAATTTTCCAGTGAGCCAAGGAAAAAAAATGCTCAGGCTGAGGAAGTGGAACTAAACTTTCGCTTTGGCTCATTGGACATTATCAAGCAATCGGAGCAGACAGTCGTTTTCTCTTATCATACAAATGTTGGCACATTTTCGGGGTGTTGTTCGAATTTGCCTACGACTTTCTTTTTTTTCCTCTCGGTTGAAATGCAAAACGAGTTTCGACTAGATATGTGCGCCGCCACGCCACGCCACGCCGCCGATGCCGCCGATTTCATAGCGCCGCCGCCGCCACTATTTTCGACCGGCGCGACGCTGAATTTTTTTGCCCGCGCCACCGGGCAATTAGAGGGCAGGGATGCCAGAT
Organism: Aedes japonicus; assembly: GCA_034211315.2. Taxonomy (NCBI): domain Eukaryota; kingdom Metazoa; phylum Arthropoda; class Insecta; order Diptera; family Culicidae; genus Aedes; species Aedes japonicus. The sequence goes on from JASCZW010001191.1 coordinate 57,006, forward strand.
ATTTTTTTTCAATATCTGTGATAAAAATTTGAAATGTCTGGGAGTGTCTATAAGGGCCTGCAATTTTTTTTAAAGAAAATTAGACTTCTTTCAACGAAAATAAGTAAAAAGAGAGCGAATTATGTCATTATCGCTATTTGTGTGATTATGTGAACATGCCTGCATCTATTTCTTGGATTGTATGCAACCTTACACTATTGTTTCAAATTTTTAAAATGACACTGAAGCTTGAAGATGACACAATTTTCCATAGTTTTTTTTCCCTGTAACACTCTTTCCAGTTTTGTATTTTAAAATCTAAATTTAGTTTTCATTTGATAAATTTAACAGACTTTTTTTTTTAATTCAACAATAACCATTGACGGTGTGTACCATATTTTTATATGGTGTCATCATCACTCATCAATATCATTATGGTCATATGAATGATTTTTGTATAGACTGCTTCTTCGGTTAGTCAGTGATTATCTCTTAAATTTCAGGGAATCTCTCTCCTGATTTTCTGCAAGGCTCTTTACTTTATTCTGGGAAGTTTCCTCCTGAACTTCAGGCAAAATTCCTCATGAACTTCTTGGCAGTCACTCCTTATTTTCATCGAAATTCACATTTAAGAACCCAACCTTACCTTCCAGAAACATTCGGTAACTTTTTTCCTGGACATAGTTACTTTCTAAACTTCTGATAAGTCCCATCCTGAACTACGAGGAAAGTTTCTGCAAAACTTTGAGAAAGTACTCTTCAAATCTTCTTAAGTTGCTAGAAGTTTCTTCCTGAACTTCTGAGAATTATTTTCTGAACTGCCGAAAAAATCTCTTCTGAACTGCAGAGAGTACTGTCCTGAACTTCGAGGAACTTTGTTCCTGAATTTCTGAGAAATTCCTGCTTGAACTACTAGAAAGATCTACCTATACTTCTGGAAAGTTTCTTCCTGATTTTATCAAAATAATCTACCATAATTAGAGCATTTCTCATTCTGAAATGCTGGAATGTTTGATTCGAAACTTTAGGGAAGCTCTCTAGCACTTCTGGGTGGTTCCAACTGAACTTTTGGTCTCTTCGCAACTTCTGAGAAGTCCTTTTGTGAACTTCTGAGGAGTTCTTCACTGATTTTTTTTGAAAAATTCCTTCTTGACCCTACAGGAAGTGCCCTCTCTGGTAGGTTTCTTCCTGCAATTCGGGGAAGTTTTTTCCTGAGCTTTTTCTTTCCGAACTTCTGATTGGTCCCATCCGGCACTGTGAGTAAAATTTTATTCCAAAATTTTTAGGAAAATTCCCTTGAATTTGTTCTTGAAGTTTCTTCCTGGACTTTTAAAAAGTCCTCTTCTGAACTTTTGGGAAGTTTTCTCCAGAACTTTGGGGAAGTTTGATCCGAAACTATTAGGAAAATCGTGCTCAAATTAGAAGGAAGTACCCCCAATGCTCCTGGGAAGTTTCAATCTTTTCTCCCTAAAGAATTTTGAAAAATATTTATTCTGAAATGCAGAATGTTCTCCTCTGAGCTTTGAAAAAACTGCCAAGCACTTCTAGGAAGTTCTAACTAACATTTCGAGAAGTTTCTTCCTTCTTCCTTCCTTCCTTCTGGGAAGTTATTTCCAGAACTTGAGAGAAGTTCTTTCCTCAACTTCTATGACGCATCGTCCTGAGGATTTTTTTTCCAGATTAATTGAGAAATTATAGGTGCCCTTCTTGGTTTGCTCCCGTCTGAAATTTGGGGAGTTTTTTTTTTCTGATCTTCTGGGAAGTTCAATCTTGAATTTCTGGGAAGAACTCCAAAACCTCTAAAAAATTCCAAACTTCAGAGAAATCCTCTCCCCTTCACTTTTTACTGAAGCTCTGAAAAGTCCTCTCCTGATTCTTGGGGAAGTTCTGTCTTGAAATTATGGTAAGTATGATCTAGAACTTCGGTAATGAATTTTTAAAGGTTCTTCTTGCATGAACTGCTTGCTCCCAATACTTCTGAGAAGTTTCTACGTGACCATAGGAGAAGTTTTTTTTTCGAGGAAGTCTCTAAGTTTCTCAAATATGATTTGTGTTGTTACCCTCATGTTACCCCTATACAATACTTATCTCCGGGCTCATTTTGTCTCCAAGTGGCCCACCGCTTTTGTTTCTTCAAGGATTTCTACTTTAAATGATACCCACGATATTTTAAAACATTTCAACAAAGCTTCTTACCGTATCTACTATACTGCGTTTAAACACTATTTTGCGTATTGCGTACGTTTTTAATCCGAACTTCATAGAATACCTTTATTTGAAATTTAAAAAATATTTCAAATGCCTGTAAAAGTCTGCAACATAAATAAAATGTCTGCTAAATGTCTGCATCGTTAAAAAAGTCTGCAACAAAAATAAAAAGTCTGCAAATTTACAGACATGTCTGTGAATATGGCATCCCTGTTTGAGGGCACCGATAAAAAATTTCACCGTATATGTATCCCTCGAGTTAAGTTTATAAGCCCTTCAGAAACCTGCCTTAATTACTGATGATACATGATGACATCTCGAGAGGGTGTACGTGTGAAACAGTGATCAGCTTTGTCGTTTCGTTCTAGAAACTTCATTGTTCATTTTCGAGGTTTGCCGTAAATGTCGAGAAAATTTTCATCGCAAGTGTACGTATTAATACCACAAATAATGGCAATGGAACCAGGAAAAAAATTGGTGCACTAAAACATGTCAAAAATGGTTCTACACATCATCTGCTTCCTGACAAAGTGTTTTGCAATGTTTGTTTAATCGAAGCAAAACAAAAACTCAAAACTTCGATTTTCCTGAAATTAAAAATGGTTAAAGTAGCCTACCCTCTCGGGAATCTTGTCCAAGCATTTTGTTCACATGTTATTTCAAAGGGCTGAGATTGACGTAATTTTGACACGGACCAACATTTAAAATGCACTGGGATCCAGCGAAAACATATTCTGAGGTATGAGGCTACCAATAATTGAGAAATAAACTCAATATTTTAGTGAATATCAACGAATAAAACACAACTATCTATCAATGCTTAGGTAATGTATTAAATATGGTTGGGCAAAGGTAACCTTCAAACTTTCATATTTTCTTCTTATTTAACAAATCGATAAATTTATTTAATGTTATTTCATAATTTTCTCAAAAATAGAAGAAAATGTAATGTGCCATCCAAATTACGGGCTATATCACTTGATATATTTAGACTAGCTTCATATCAATATTCGTACATCTAGTTTTCACTGGAAATAATGCAGCTCGTAGTCTAAAACAAAAAGAATTTATTTCCACAAGTTGATAGCATTTTGTCAGGCGTGAGAGAGTTCAAAAACCATCTTTAACGATCAGTGTAAATAAACAGTCATTGGACATAGCAGATTTTTGCATTGAAATGTCAAGACTGTATAAATAAGGGGTGTTTATTAAATTAAATATATCCACAAAGATTCTTCATTAGGGCCTAACTGACAAACGTAAACAATGATTTCTTCCGTAAAATTCTCATCGCACAAAGGCTACCCATGTAAATTTTCAATTCTATTGGATTGCCGAACTCTTCTGCTTCGAAATGACCGTAGTGGATTGAATGGAAGATTGACGAGAAAGTCGCGGAAAAAGCCATTGTTTACGTTTGTCAGTTAGGCCCTAATGAAAAATCTTTGGCGATATATCGACACTAATATCACCGAAAGACAAAATGGACAAAACATTTGCCGAATAAAACCATCGATTTTTAGATAGGGGAAATTACGGCTTTGGCGGGGGGATTTCTTCTGTTATTGTCAGGGATTTTATTTTTTTAAACCGATGGCACTCATATTTTGCCAGGAAATTAACTGAGTGAAAATAGAAGAATGTTGTGGCGGAGTTTCAAAATCTCAGAATTTTTAGATATTCAGATATTTCGATTGTTAGATTTTTAGATTTTATAACTTTTAAATTTTGGATTTAAAGATTTTTAGAATAAGAGTTGTTAAGATTTTTAGATTTTTAGATTTAAAAACTTTTATATATAAAAATTTTTAGATATTAAGATTTTTAGGTTTTTAGATTTAAGGTATTCTAGATTTTTAGATATTTACATACTAAATATTTAAATGTTTAGATTTTATGATTTTAAGATTTTTAGATTTAAAGATTTTTTAAAATTAATATTTTAAGATTTTTAGATTTGAAGATGCTTAAATTTTTCGATTTTCAAATTTGAAGATTTTAAGATTTTGAAAATATTAGATCTTAAAATTTGTTGATTTTAAGATTTTATGAGTTAAGGTTTCAAGGTAAGAAGATAAGATTTTTAGATTTTTAAATATTTAGATTTTAAGATTTTTAGATTTGAAGATATTTAAATACTCAGATATTAATATATATAGATCTTTCGATTTTTCGATTTTTCAGTTTTTAGATTTGAAGGTTTTCAGAAACTCAGATTTAATAATTCAAAATTTTTTAGAATTTAAGATATTAAGAATTTAAATTTTTGAATATTAGATGTTTAGAATTTTAGATTTATAGAATTTTAAATTTTGATTTAAGTTTTTTTCAATTTTAGATTTTAATATATTAAAATTTTATGATTTTAAGATTTTAAGATTTCAAGGTTTAAAGATTTTAAGATTTTAAGGTTTTAGAGTTTAAGATTTTTAAATCTTTAGATTTGAAGATTTTTATATGTTTAGATTAAAGGTTTTTTAGATTTTCAGATTTTGAGATTATAAGATTTTAAAATTTTCAGATTTTAAATTTTTTAAATTTTTAGATATTATGATTTTTAGATTTTAAGATTTTAAGATTTAAAGATATTAAGGATATAAGATAAGATTTTTACATATTAAGATTTAAAGATTTTTATATGTTAAGATTTAAGATTTTTATAAATTTTGATTTAAGATTTTCAGATTTTTTAATCAAAGCATTTTAAGATTTTAAGATTTGAAGATTTTAAGATTTCAAGATTTTAAGATTTCAAGATTTTAAGATTTCAAGATTTTAAGATTTTATGATTTCAAGATTTTATGATTTAAGGATCTTAAGAATTTTAGATTTTAAAATATATATAGATTTTTGGATTTTTAGATATTTTAATATTTAGATGTAAGGATTTCAGGATTTTAAATATACTTAAATCTTAAGATATTTAGATAGTGAGATTTTAAGAATTTAAAAACTTTGGATTTCAATTTTAAAATATTTAGATTCAAGAATTTTTTATTTAAGAAACTTAAATTTTTAGAGTTCCAGATTTTGAGATTTTAAGAATATTAAATTTTTAATATTTAGATTTTAAGAATTTTAGGTTTTAAGATTTATAGAAATTTAAATTTTATAATTTTTAATATTTTGAATTTAGGATTTCTAAAATTTTAGATTTTGAAATATTTAGATGTTTAGATTTTAAGATTTTATGATTTTTAAATTTAAAGATTGAAAGATTAAAAGATTTAAGAATTCTAGATTTGACGATTTTTAAATTTTTATTTTTAAATTTTTAGATATTAATACATTCAAATTTTAAGATGTTCAGATTTTAAGATTCGTAGAAACATAGATTTTAAGATTTTATATTTTTTAAATTTTAGGTGTTAAGTTTTCTAAATATTTTGATCTTAATATTTTTTGAATTTTTGATTTCAAGATTTCAAGATTTAAAGATTTAAAGATTTCAGATTTAAGATTCAAAGATTTCAAGATATAAAGAATAAAAGATTAAGAGATTAAGAGATTTTAAGATTTTAAGATTTGAAGCTTTAAGGATTTTAGGATTTTAAGATTTTAAGATTTTAAGAATTTTTTAATAATTTGATCTTAAGATTTAATTTTTAGATGTTTAAATTTTTAGATTTTAAGATTTTCAGGTTTGAAGATTTTAAGATTTTTAGATACTTAGATCTTAAGATTTTAAAATGTTTTGAATTTACGACTTTCAGAATTTTAGGTTATTATATATTTGAAGATTTTTAAAATTTTAGATTTTAGGATTTTAGGATTGCAAAATTTTGAAATTTTTAGGTTTTTATATTTATAGATTTTTATATATTAAGAATTTAAGATTTTGAGATATTTATATACCTTGATTTTTAGATGTTTGGATTATTAGATTTTTAGAATTTTAGATTTTTAGAATTTCAGATCTTAAGAATTTAGATTTTAAGATTTTCAGAAATTTTGATATTTAGGTTTTAAGATTTAAATGTTTTTAGATTTTAAGATTATCAGATTTTTATACATTAAGATTTTTAGATTTTAAGATTTTTAGATTTAAGGATTTTTAGATTTTTATATTTTAAGATATTAAGATTTTTAAAATTTGAGATTTTTAAATATAAAGATTTCTAGATTTAAATTTCTAGAGAATTTAAGATTTTAAGAATTTTAGATCTTTAGACTTTAAGATTTTTAGATTTCTAGATATTTTGATTTTAAGAATTTTAAAATTTAAGATTTAAAAATTTCTAAATTTTTGGCTTTAAGATTTTCGGATTAAGGCTAGTATGCAGCTGAAATGTAATGTGCATTAGGATAGGACAAGAAATGGTCAAGAAATGCTTTTACTGTCGGAATTACTTACCTTGTATGCAGCTGAAAAGGAAGGCAAACTTCGTAACGTTAGTAACGCCTGCTCGTGTAATATAAATGGGGCTGTCACTTTCCCTTGCGGAATAATATTCCGTTCGATTATACGGCAAGGAAAACTGACAGATTACCCATACAGGAGCAATTGTCAATATTACTTCGGTATAAATAGCAAAAATTACTTCAATTCTTTACTTGTCAGCTGCATACTAGCCTTTAAGATTAAAGATTTTTAGAATTTTAGATTTTTAGTTTTCAAGGTTTCAAGCTTTAGAGATTTTAATATATTTTTAAAAAATTAGATTTTTTGATTTTTAGATATTTTGATTTAAGGATTTCTAGATTTTTTGATTTTTAAATTTCATGGTTTAAAGATTTTAAGATTTTAAGATTTTTAGATTTAAAGATTTTGAGATTTGAAAATAATTAGATCAAAACATTCCAAATATTTTAATACATGAGATTTTAAGATTATTAAATTTTTAGATATTTATATATTTGAATTTTGAGATGTTAAGATTTTCAGAGTTTAGATTTTAAGATTTTAAGATACTTAGATTTTAAGATATTAATATATTTTGAATTTTAAATGTCAAGAATTTTAGATATTTAAATATTTAGATTTTTAGTTGTTTAGAATTTTAGATTTTTTTAAATTTTAGCTTTGAAGATTTTTCGATTTTGAGATTTTAAGATTTTAGGATATAGATATTTTTAGATTTTTAGATATTAAGATTTTAAGAATATTTGATAATTATGCATTTCAATTTTTAGATGTGAAGATTTTTAGATTTTCAGGTTTTTAGATTTTAAGATTTTTAGATACTCAGAATTTTAGATTTTAGAAAATTTTTAGAATTTAAGATATTTGGAATTTTAGATTTTTAGATTTTAAGAATTTTAGATATTTTGATTGCAAGATTTTTATATTTTTGGATTATAAGATTTTAAGATTCAAAGATTTGAAGATATTAAGGTCTTTAGATTTTGATTTTTTTTAGATATTAAAATTTATTAGATATATTGATTCTAAGATTTTAAGATTTCTAGATTTTTAGATTTTGAGAAATTTAGATTTTTAGATTTTAGGATTTTCAGAGTTAAAGGTTTAAAGATTTTAGGATATTAAGATATTAAGATTTTAAGATTTTAAGATATCTGGATTTAAAGATTTTTAAAATTTTAGATTTTTAAATATTTTGATATTTTGATCTTTAGATGTTTAGATTTTTAGGCATTAAGATTTTTAGATTTAAAGATTTTTTGATTTTAAGATAATTAGATCAAAACATTTTAAATATTTTTAAATTTTATATTACAAGAATTTCAGATTTTTAGTTATTTAAATATTCAGATTCAAAAATGTTTTGAATTTGAGATTTCAAGAATTTAGATTTCCAGAATTTAAGATTTTCAGATTTTACAATATTTTGCTCTTAAGAGTTTGAAAATGTTAGCTTCGAAGATTTTTAGATTTTGATATTTTTGGATTTTAGGATTTTAAGATTTTTAGATTTTTAGATTTTTAGATCTTAAGATTTTTAGATTTTTAGATTTTAAGATTTTAAGATTGTTATATATTTAGATTTTTAGATATTTCTATATTTCAATTTTTAGATGTGTAGATTTTTAGATTTTGAGATTTTCAGATTCTTAGATTTTAAGATTTTTAGATACCTTGATTTGTAGGTTTTAGATTTTTAGATTTTAGAAAAATTTTAGAATTTTAGGTTTTTAGGATTTTAGGTTTTGAGAATTTTAGATTTTTATATCGATAAAAATTTTGATTTAAAGTACTTAAGATTTTTAGATTTATAGATTTTATGATTTTAAGATTTATAGAAATAAAAACTAAACTCTTAGCTTCAGGACAAAGAAAACCACGTAGACTCATATTTGACAATCTCAAACCCCCTTCCCCTCCCCCCACGTTGACTTTTCCCCATACATTTTTTTAAATTTTTGTATGAAGCGTCTATAGACTTTGGTCACACCCCCCTTCCTCCCAGAAAAGTTTACGTGGTTTATGAATAGCCCTTTGCACAAAAATTAAAGACAGGCAAATTTTACCGATTGGCCGGATTTTAGATCCATAGACACACATTAGAGCACTTTCCCATATTTGCATAATAATGACGTCAATTCATCGACCTGAGTCATATAACACTATGGGTATCCGGGCTTTCTATCAAAATATAAGACTTGCACTGATCCTTTAGTCTTAACATTGTACGTGTATGCCAAACAGTTAAAAGGGATAAGCATGAGGAAATGTTGAGTGGATAATTTATGCCCGCGCCGATCCACGCCGCCGCCGCCGATTAAAAATAGATCGGCGCACAGGTCTAGTTTCGACACGTTTCGCATGCTCTTCCGGGGAAGATGGCAAGAGAGATATGTCAAAGGGATTTTCAACCTCTGGGTGAAAGGTTATGTCACGATGTAAAAGCCTGGCATATGATTAGGAACTAAAATGGAACACCGAACGAGGAGAGCACCTTTCCTTGATGGGGTTGGACTACTTGAGGAAAAGTTTTTCCCAAGAGCTGACAGAGACTAACATCCCAAGCCGGTGCCGACGGGAAAGTTTCGCAACCGATAATGGTTCGATGATATCGAATGTCACGAAATCGCAAAACCATCGCGCCACACTGTATTCTGATAAAGTTGAGCACTTTACCTAATAGGACCACGCAGAGTTCCCCCCTCCCAGCCAGAGAGCACTTCTAGTTCGGTTCGATAGGAAAAGTTTCTCGCTGATAGATTCGTACCAGGTGCAATTTTTAAGCTTTAAAATTGAATAAAAACCGACCGAAACTTACATCACTCTCCTCCAGAAATGATCGTTCGAAGGAAGGCACTCAAGTTCTTCTCCCTCCGTTCAATGAAATCGGTCAAAAGACAAACCAACCCCAACGTCCTGGTCCGCATCCAATTACGGCGTGTCCACGTTGCTGCGGACATTGTCGACGGGTGTTGCGAAACAGGAAAACTGTGGCAAGATAGGGAGAGCAAAAAAAAGGACCAAGGCGACTAAACCAATTTTGTGGAAGCGTGTCCCATTCTGTCCCAGGTTGGTGCCATTCGCAGATGGGGCGGGGGACGTTCGAAGAAGGACGAAAATCGGCGGGAAAGGTCAACAGAGTGATGTGAATATTTAAACACAAACTGTGCAGTAAAAGCCACAATCTCACACAGAGTGGGAGGAGAGGAAGGTATCTCTGGTCCTTCGGTCGGGAAAAAAAACACCAGTCACCAGCAGGAACGTTGACCACCGTACTGACTGACAGGTTGTGACGAAAGTTTGTCAATCTGATTTCCATAAACTTAATCTTTTTATGGGCCGTCATGTTCCGGACTAGCATGTGTGAAGCATGCGGTCGATTTTGGTGACGTGCTGTGTTTTCGGGACCCTCCAAACCCCCTTTGCATGTTGTTGTACTATGACTTCATCAGCAGGGTGTACTCTTTGGTTGCCCGGGAACAAGATTTCATCAATTTTATACAAACATGGCTTTCGGAAAGGGAGGGAACAAAGCCACGTAGCCTCAATGGATTGCCGACTAATTTACTGCGACAGGCAAACGATAATGGAGTAAATTTACGAAGCTTACTTCTTGAAGGGATTATCGGGGAATGTGTTCAGCAATTTAACTATGATATAGAGTGAATGAACAGCAAATGAGAAAATAAACAGAGCAGTCGAAGGAAAGTAGTGGAAAGGATAAAAAAACAATAGTCTCTCAGACTTAAAGGGTGTACGGAATCAAATTGCGACAAACACAAATATTCCACAAAGTTCCACCAATCATCTTCAAACTTTCAGGGAGTGAAATAAAGCATGTTATGAATATTTTCGCATGTATCTTTTATTCAATTTCAATTCCATATCCAAATGCACGATCCTTCTTCTTTACACTACTCATAAGGTACTGTACAATATTTGGACCAACTTTTTTTGCGTGGCAATCCATTTTTTCTTGAAATCTTCCTCCGATTTCACTTCCTTAGGATGCTTCCGAAGTGCCTGCTCCATGGTGCTCCAGTACTTTACAATTGACCGCAGTTCCGGTGCGTTCGGGGGGTTGAGATGCTTCCCCGACCAGAAGGATATAACATAAAAATAACAAAATTATAACAAAACTAGTAACGACCAACTGATTAGGATATAAATTTGTTAGAGGTGTTTTCATCTGGATAATTGTATAGCATACTTATAACACATTGAGATATAATGTCCCACGAGGCATAATTTGCGTAAATAAAAAAAAAACACTAGCTGATATGATTTTGCTACATCGCAACAAAATGGTTACAAGGTTTGCTATATCTTGAGGATTTTTTGTTACAATTTCTGTTATTTTAAAAACATTCGCGATCTAAATTCTACCAACCTCTGTTATAAAAAACAGCGTAACTGAATAACAAAACTTGAAATAATTTTGTTGCTTCCTTTCGGTCGGGTCGGCACGAAATTGACCTCCTTAGCCTTGTACCACTCCAAAACCTCTTTCAAGTGATGGCACGAGGCTAAATTTGGTCAAAAAATCGTAGGACCCATCGTGTGACCTCAGAAGAGGAAGTAGACGCTTTTGGAGGCATTCCTTTAGGTACACCTACCCATTACCCGTTCCAGTTGTCACGAATGGGGTAGTCCGCTTTCCACACGAGCAAATTGCTTGCCAAATCATATATTTTTGGGCAAACATTGACAACTTTTGCTTTCTAACGTCCTCAGGGACGTTGAATTTATGATGAGCAGTGAAAAACTGGAGCCCCAAAAGCTGCTGGAAGTCTGCTTTTACATACGTCTCATCATCCATAACGAGGCAATGTCGTTTCGTCAACATCTGGGTGTAGAGCTTCCGTGCACGTGTTTTACCTACCGTATTCTGCCGTCAATCGAGATTAGGTGCCTCTTGGACTTTGTACGTGTGTAGTCCTTCACGTTTTTTCGCATCTTGCACGAAAGTTTTGGTTAAATTCAGTTTCTTCGCCACATCTCGAACTGAACTGTTGGGATTCCTCTTAAAAGCTTGAACTACCCACTTGTGATCCTTAACACTATACGGAGATCCATTTTGCCACTTTTTTCTTTTTGATCGATGGTCAAACGTTCGTGGTACCGATTTGAAACACGAGACACCGTAGAATGTAGCATTCCCAGCTTCCTGCTGATGGCACGATGAGAAAGATCCGGATTTTCGAAATACGAGTGCAAAATTTCTTTGCACCGCCGCTGTTCTTCCGACTCCATCGTCGCAACGATTGCACACCTGCTAGTGAAACTTACACAGTGTAAACAAAAACACATTGAACTAATTCCACTCAAAATTTCAATAGAAAATACCCAACGGGTAAAACGTAACAGCCATTTCAAAGTGGTGCAATTTGATTCCGTACAACCTTTATTGTTCATTATTTGTTGTTTGTTGTTGATTATTTTCTAGAACCACTTCACGTCATGGGCGAAATGACCAGATAGCGGTGGCAAGTAAGCGTCACACACAAGGCAAAAGATCGTGAGGGTTGCAAGTGCCAGTACTGTCAACTAACTAATATTTAAATTGACCATGGACGATGGGAGATTTTTACAGCAACTGATGCAATTCATGATTCATACGCCTCCTCCACATTCCCTCTACTATCTGAACTCCACCATGGATCGTGTGCAATATCTTCCGTTCGAAGACGCCAAAGCACATTGCTCTTCGTTGTGCATTGTCCAGAAATGGCGTGGCCGTAGAGAACTACTGGTCTAATCAATGTCTTGTTAATGATCAACTCTGTAATTTGGCAAACTTTATAATGCGCCTTCGATCTCTCTGCTGGTGTTATTATCGGTGGTCACCAGTGAGCTCAAAGACAGGAATTCGTCTACCGCCTCAATTCCATCAACGTCAATCTGAACTCGTGTTGGTAGACTAAGATTGTTTTCTCGTGAGACTCTTCCATCCATGTATTTTGTCTTTCACGCATTTATGACACACCAAATACTAAACAGAACAAATCAGTGGGGTTGTGTTTAACACACGACCTGTTGACGTAGACTACTTTCAACCGATCGATTAGTTTCGATTAGTTTCGTAGCGGAGAATTGCAACGCAGGTACTCTTCTAAAGGGGCTTTGGGATAGCATAAGTAAGTGAGTAAAAATGTTAGAAAATCCTATGATTCGCTTCTTAGAAATTCTTTGGAGGCCCTGAAAAGGAACGTTTGGTTTGAATGTTGGTATGCTGAAAAGGTTACGATTGTGCTAGCTGTAGTGATTGTGTTGATATGATCGACCAGCTGGAGAACATTATCCTTATCGTGTTATTGATTGTTTTGATATTTTTGATAGTTGACAGTCACGAAAAACTTCAATTGATGGAAGCAAAAATCTGAAAAGTCTATCGAAAAATTGAAAAGCTAGCCAGTACGAGAAAGCATCCTGGAAATAATTGGGTTAGATGACGCCCAATTATTTTTTTTTTGTCTATATTCAGGCTTGCAGCATATCAAGGACATGATACAAGCATCAAAGCGGCCTGGCCTACTGCGTTGCATTAACCGCAAAAGATGATTCTGTAAAATGAGTTGAGTTCAAATGAATAGATTCGAACCACAACGCATTTTTTTGAATCTACAGGGGAGGAAGGATGCGTGGACATACCGTACCATAGGCTCAGAGGTAAAAAATCAACATGGAATGTTATATAGAATAGTATATAAAATATAGTGAAGGGATTTTCTTATGGAAAATGATAGCAACAATTACACATGTCTGAAGATTGTTGTACCGCTGAAATTGTAGAAGTATTTGCGTATCTATTATGAACCTTAAAGTTTAGTCAATGTATGATAGCCACGAGAAAAAAAACATAAAATTACTTTTCAAAACTTGGAAACTCCATGGATGACCTGAAATTATATATAAAAAATAGTATATCTAAAATATCGATGTACTGTTCCATTTCCTTGCATCTACTGGTTGATCACCAATGTAATCTAATGTAATTTAATGGAAACGCAGCCAGTTCGAGAAAGCATCTTGGAAAAACTGGGCTATATGACGTCGACTTATTTTTGCTTTCAATATTGATGCTTGCTGCATGTCAATGACTCAAAACAAGCGTCAAAGTGGCCAGGCCCACTACGTAACATCAACCGCAAAGAAGAATCTATAAAACGAGCTGGATTCAAACAAATAGACCTAAACCGCAACCCATTCCTAGAATCTACAGGACAGGAAGAATGAGCGGACACATGGTATCATACGCTCCGAGCCATGCCAAGTAGAATATAATACTTTTATGCATCCTGGAGCATAACAGAAACCTGCAAATACCTGAATTTTGAACAACATATAGCATATAATGGAGCGATCGCCTTTATTATGCACAGTAAAAATGAAATGACAAGGAATATATTGTTTTGTCAATCTTACTTAAACTTAGACTTTGGTCATTCCTCGCTTTACCGACTGGCTAAGGGAGGACCATATGTTATGTAACTTCAAATACGAAAAAAAAATGTGTTAATAGACCAATATGCAATGCTGAAAATAAAAGATATATACATTATTGCTGAAATGAGACTCTAATTCTTCTCATGGTGCTCCTTCCTCCTGTCTTAATGAATATGGAAAATATATAATATAATTTCAAGGTACACAATCCATTGGCGGGTGATCCATTATTCTATAGCGTTAATTGGATTAATACGTTTGCGTTATTTGTCAAGAAAATTATAATAGATATCATAATAATATAATATTATATATTGAGAAGATCATTGGTAGAACCTTTAATAGAAATAAATGGAACATTAAGAGACAGAAAAAAAAGGGATTCGCCATTGCCGTTGTCGATTTATACCGTACCGGGCACGGGTCGAGGCGTTTTTGTGTGTTGGGTGAATAAGTCACCTAGCCTAGCTGACTATTTAGTTCCAACTCAAACAAGGTACATCCTGGGTACGGTGCGAAGAGAACCTGAAAAAATGAGACTCTTGCAAGGTGTATCTTTGACATACGTTTAAGAAATCCGGATGCCGCAAAAAGTATTCCGACAAAGAGTCACTCCTCATCACCAATGTCACCGAAGAAATAAAAGCAAAAAGGAAACAAATTTATGAGAAAAGAAAAACGTAAGTATTCACCCAACTTTTCGAATAAAGCAAAACGATTGAGAGGAAAGCTATGCTGCTGGGTCATCAAAGCTTTTTGAAAAAATGATTCTATTTTGAAATTTTCCGCGGAGCGAGAATAAAAGACAATGCGTCTCTATGGCAACTATGGAAAATTTTACATGGAACAATGGGCATGACCATTGAAATATAATATAAACTATTTAATCGACGTTTACTTATCTTGATAGCGCTTTTTCGTCCCGATTCAGAAATTGTACAGAAATCTGACCATACAAAGTCCACCAGCACCACACTTTTGAGTTCAATTCCAGAAACGAAGCTTCTCCAGTTTTGCTGAAAACGTGCTCCTAGCCATATCGGTATCACATTTCGTATGGAAACACTTTTACAAAATCGGACTTTCTATGAAATTATTACACCCTGGATTTTTTTTTTAATCCTAGATGAGCTAGCCTATCCGAACAGCAATCGCAAATTCACACCGATTTATAACGAACGATAAAAACGTGACAGCTCACGCAAAACACAACCGTTCGCGGGCAGCGCTTGCTGCGATCTCTCTATCGAGAAATTGGAAAGCTATGGCGTTCAAACTGTTTCAGTTGTTTTCAAATTTTCATTTGACTTCTACCCTTGCCGTAACCGTCCAAACACAATGATAACGGAAACGGAACGGAAAACGGCAATTTTGACAGTTGCTGCAAATGACTTCGATATGTCCAATTACAATCGGCTTGGATCTAGCCTGTCTTCTTTCCGACAAGCAGGCATACTCAGATCGGGCTTTCCCGTTTTCCGTTTCCGTTATCATTGTGTTTGGGCCATAAGGCGTAGTCTGATCAAAATAGCGTGGGCGTGGTCCTACTAGATCGTTAGACCTGCATAAGATACTAAGTATGTTAGAAAATTCTATTATACACTTTTTCAGGCAAAAACTAGCTTTACGTCCCATATATGCATTTTATAAACCCTATTCTGAAATATTTCGCAACCTAGATTTGTATAAGCTCATTAAAAAGATTAGATGAGTGTGACTTCCTTCTACAAAGCGCAATTTTACTCTTACTCTCATTTGGACATCGCAAACGATCGAATAGGTAGTAAATTCACTTTGGATTAGATACCCGATTGTAGCCACCTCGTCTATTCACAATGTAAGCAAGCTAGAGATTGATAGGAGTCAATACACTTTGTGACTTCACATGGAATAGATTGTCGCTTCTTAATTATTGAATACGCGGGAAACAACTTCACAGAGGAGCTGGAGATCTCAGCTGACGAATTGTTGACTTTTATCAAATGCTCAAAGAACATGAAGGCCCCAGGTCTCGATAACTTGAAGCTCAAGCAACTGAGCCCCCAGTTCTATAACCATCTGGTGATGGTCTTCAACCAATGCCTCCGACTAAGCTACTTCCCCTCGTTTTGGAAGTCAGCCAAACTCATCCCCATCCAGAAACCTGGGAAAGATCGTTCATGTTCAAAGAGCTATAGGTCCATCAGCCTTCTCTCAAGATTATCCAAGCTGTTTGAGAAAGCGATCTACCGTCGGCTTCTTTCATCTGCCGACGAGCTTAACATCTTGCTCGATTAACAATTTGGATTCCGACGTGGTCGGTCGACAATTCACCAACTTAATCGAGTCATTAACATCCTCAGACGGAACAAGTCTGTTTCGAAATCATCTGCCATGGCACTTCTCGACATCGAGAAGGCCTTTGATAACGTGTGGTGAACAAGCTGCATCAATACAATCTTCCCATCTTTCTGGTGAAGATAATTAAAAATTATCTGTCGGACAGAACATTCCGTGTTTCGCTGCAAGGTGCAGTTTCCGATGCACAGGAGATTTTCGCCGGTGTTCCGCAGGGA
This sequence comes from Aedes japonicus, assembly GCA_034211315.2. Taxonomy (NCBI): domain Eukaryota; kingdom Metazoa; phylum Arthropoda; class Insecta; order Diptera; family Culicidae; genus Aedes; species Aedes japonicus. The sequence continues at coordinate 73,557 of JASCZW010001191.1, forward strand.
AGTATACTAGGTCCACTTCTGTTCAACCTATTCACCTCGGACATACCCCCGCTCCCTGAAAATGGATCTCTGTCGTTGTTCGCCGATGATACCGCAGTCGTCCACAATGGTAGGATATTAAGAGCGCTTACAGCGAAACTGCAGCGAAGCCTGAATGTTCTGTCTGAATATTTCACCGAATGGAAGATCTGTATCAATGCAGCGAAGACCCAGGTCATCCTATTTCCACACTCCAACTCTCTCAGACTTGTTCCGCCTGAGGATTGTAATATAAGACTAAACAACACAACGGTGGAATGGGCAAAATCAGCTGTCTATCTCGGCGTCACAATAGACAGCAGGCTTATTTTCAGGGAACAGGTTGACAAAACTGTCACAAAGTGTAACGTTCTGTTGAAGCTACTGTACCCATTGATCAACAGAAGGTCTACATTATCCCTGAAAAACAAGCTTGCTGTCTACAAGCAAACCATACTTCCAGTCATCGAGTACGGCATGCCAATCTGGGAGAGTTACGCAAAAACACATCATCTGAAACTTCAGCGCGTTCAAAATAAGTTCCTCAGGATGATCCTGAACACCCCTCCGAGGACAAGAACATCTGAGGTCCACCGTCTGGCCGAGATAAAAATGCTCGACGATCGCTTTAGTGAGTCTATCAATCGGTACAGGGTACGCTGCCTGACATCGGATCACCAGATCATCCGGAATCTGGTTCCCCACCCCTAGGATTTTCAAATTGTAGTTTTAGTTGTAGATTAGGTAGGTTAACAAATTTTAAAACTAACAATGCCCCAAGGGCTGACCTGAAAAAAATAAATAAACACAAAACACACTTAACGCACAAAACACATAAAACATAAAACAAAGCTGAAGCGCCCAATTGATTTGCATCAAGTGTGCTGCTAGGCAGGGATGCAATTCTCCTCGGTGCTAGCAGGGTGCTTAGTGAAAAGGTACTCCGCACATTGGCAAACGCAAACTCACCCGAGAGATTTTTGTTTTGTTTCCACTCTTTGCTAGACATCACAAGTTGAGTGCCACCAAAGTGTTTTTCGTTTGCACCCTCACTTCACAACAGGCCGGAGCGTGTGAGTGATCTCTTAGGAGCACCGAAGAGAGCAAAATAATTTCACCGGGGAGAGTCACCCTGGTGAAAATCTGAATTGTTAGTTTTATACCGCTTCACTTGAATTTGAACATTTTTACAATGTTACTGATTTCTTAATGTTCTTCGTCTTCTTTTTGGCGTATCCAAGCATATTGCTTATCGCAATTAGCTGATTGCCAGGCTCTCACAACTTAATGTTCAGCTTATGCAGTTCCACAGTTATTAAGCCTTCGAAGCCAATCACCAATGCATGAATTTGTATATTGTGTGGCAAGCACAATGAAACTCTTATGCCCAGTGAAGTCGATATTTATTTAAGCCGACTGGACTGGGAATTGAACCCGCCTCCTCCGAATTGGTAGTTCCGTGCCTTTACCGACTAGGCAATCTGAGGCCCATAAGTCGTAACGTTCATCTATGATATTCTGAAAGTACAAAAAAGGAACCGGGAGTCGCGATAAAAAATTTCGGACTGTACTTTCTTGTTCCCGTTTTTCTTAATGTATGAATCTAGGTTTCACTCACGTTAGTGCGGTGTAGTCCTTTTTCGCTTTTTCACTCTTCGTCGTTCACACTGCAGTGAGTGTATGAACGCTCAGGCAGCGAACTGTCAATTCTCTCGCTCTCCCGTGCTGTGTCGAACAATCTCTGCTGTGGTGTCAGGAAAAAATCTCCGTAGAGACTGAGTGAGATTCACCAAAGAGAGCTAGAAATGTGCACCCGGATGATTCTCCCCAGACAAATTTCAACCCTGCTGCTAGGGAATGGAGCATTGGTTATGTATGTGCATTTTCGAGGCCGTAGAAAACTAGCAGTCAAATTAATGTCTTATAGGTCGTCAACTCTGCAGTTTAGCGATCTTTATTCGATCTTAGCGTCTTTCGGAGTCCAAAATGGGCACGATAACCAGCCATAATGCGCCTATGCATCCCTCTGCTGGTGTCATTACAGTTAGTCACCAATGAATCCAGATACACGAATTTGTCTTCCGCCTCGATTCCATCAACCGTGTTGGTAGACTAACATTGTTTTCTCGTGATCCTTTATTTTGTCCTCCACGCATTAATGACAACCCAAATCCTACTAGCTTCAGCCTTGAGATTGATGAATGTTTCCACCATCGTCCCAAAAATGCGTGCTACGATATCAACGCCGTCAGTGAAGCCAAAAAGTTGGATGACAATTCATCATGACTTGGACGATACACATCACCTGATCCATCGTTGCTTTGACTGCCATAACTGCCCATGTAACCAATAAGCAGTTCTAAACCGTCTTTACGGCAGCCTATCAAGCATTTAAGTCGCCGTTAATGCAACATAAATGCCATTTTTGGCCCAATATACGGCTACTTTACTGCAATGCTAGGATAATGCTTCATCAATGCTATTTTGCATTCGAAATGCTTATTACAGGCTACAAGCATTTAAATAGCATTTGAAATGCAGCTTTACAACCGATAGCTTTCAAGATGCTGATATATTCCGGATATGTGCTTCTCCTCGGCATTGGTTCCAGAATAATCGTTCCCGGATCAGGATTAGCAGATCATTGCAGGCACTAGCAGTCTTCTGCGCCAGCTTCTTCCGTAGCCTGTGCTGGTCATTACAGGCTTTGGCATAACTCTCACTTCTGCTTCTTCTTTTTCCTCCATTTCACAGTTCCGATTGCGGTTCACCGCACGATACTTCTAGAGCATTTGTTGGAGCATTGTTCTAGCACTCGTTTTTCGTCAACCGAGGAAACCAAACTGGACAATATTAATATCTATCGTATCCTAAATTCATCGGTGCAGTGCATTTCCATCTAGGAATCGAAATTGGCAATCTGCATGTTGCATGCATCCAAGAGTGACGATTGACGAACCTAGTGCGCAGTAGTCGAAGACGGTACAAGCTCAGTCGATAAAAGCGCGGCTACAAAGCAACACCATGCTGGAGGTGGCTGGGTTCGATTCCTGGTTTGCCACACAATCATACTGATGCCAGAATGGCACCAGGCTTCGAAGGCTCTTAATCAATAACTGTGGAAGTGCATTTAGAACACTAAGTTGAGAACAAGCAATAAGCTAATTGCGAAAGCAATAAGCTTGAAACGCTAAGCAAGAAGAATGTTTTATAGTAACACAAGTAGTATTTCTGTACCAAACCGAGCTTAACCGAGAGCCCTCCCCTTTAGAATATTCGTCATTCTACATCGTTCGTTTTTATCACCCTAGTATGAGTAAGATACTATTATTATTATACTACTAGCTGAACCCGGTGCGAGCCTTGCAACGCATACAACTAAATGAATAAAAAATGAATAAAACTGGCGCGTTTATCGTTCTGAATAAATCTGGTTAAAATATTTTCGTTTGCTTGTATTCATGCAAAAAAAAAAAGCTTTGTGTCATTAATTCAACCCTTGCACCGGTTGTTTCTACCGGTTTTGCTTTCTGCGAAGAAGCATTTCAAAGACAAACGAAGCCGTATCCTGTCAGTTTGTACGTAATTTTCACTTGCATAACCTAAGATTAACTTCTTGTGCATAATGTAGCACTGAGAGTAGCTCAACCAAATCTTGACTAAAAAGGGGTTCAAACTTCTATCAGAATATGCTTCTTACCCGAGAAATACACATTTTGTGTTCAAGGTGCATGGATAATTCTCATGTTTGGTTCAAATGTCTGTTGCATTGGTTTGAGAGCCCTTCTTCCTCCTCTCCAGAGGGAAGGTGTCTCGAACCACCTAAGAAAAAAAATCCTGCCCAAAAAACCCCACATGCCAAAGTTGGTTCCATTTGAAGAACTCCAATTCCAAGAACTCGAGCTTTGTAGAAATTTGTGTTTCATTTGTATGGAAGTCCTCCCCTTCCAGTCTGGAAAGGAGCTTCGAACCATCATAAGAACCTTCTCCGGCCTCAAAAACCCCAACATATAAGTTTTCATAACAGTAGGTATGATTCTCATGTTTGGTTGACATTTGTGTCTAATTTTCATGAGAGCCAACCCATTCCAGAGAGGGAAGGAGTCTCAAAGCTTCATAGAAACATTTATTGGTTCCGAAAACCCCCACATCCCAAATTTGGTTCCATTTGCTTGATTAGTTTTCGAGTTATGCAGAAATTTGTGTTTCATTGGTGTTGGAGCACCCCTTCTAGATGCGGGGGGGGGGGGGGTCTCAAACTATTATAAAAACCTTCCCCGACTCCAAAAATCCTTGCATAAAATTAGTCATACCTGTTGGGATAATTTTCATGTTTGGCTCAAATTCGTGTTTCATTTGTATGAAAGCCCCTTCTTCCAAAGATGAGGGGGTCGCAAACCACCGTAGAAACATTTGTTACCTCCACCTCCACATGCAATATTTGGTTCCATTTGTTCGATTAGTTCTTGAGTTATGCAGAAAATAGTTTTTAATTGAATAGGAGCCCTGGAGGCGGGAGGGGTGTATAACTATCATAAGATCCTTTCCCGGACTCAAAAACCCCTGCATACAAATTTGCATAGCAGTAGGGATAGTTCTCATGTTTGGTTTAAATTTGTGTTTCGTATGTATGGGAGTCCCCCTTCTAGAGTGAGGAGAGGTCTCAAATTACCATAACAACATTTCTTGCATTCAAAAAACTCCGCATAACAATTTTGGTTCCATTTGCTTGATTAGTTCTCGAGTTATGCAGGAATTTGTTTTTCATTTGCATGGAATCCCCCATTGCTAGAGGTGGGGGGGGGGTCTCGAACTATCATAAGATGCTTTCCCGGACCCAAAAACCATTGAATACAAAATGTTTGGTAGGCATAGTTCTCATGTTTGGTTGAAATTTGTGTTTCATTTGTATGAGAGCCCTCCTTTTTAGAAGGAGGAGGGGCTTTGAACCACCATCAAAACATTTAATGCCAAAAACTCATCCATTCCAAATATGGTTCCATTTGCTTGATTAGTTCCTGAGAAATGCAGAAATTTGTGTTCCATTTGTTTGAGAGCCCTCCCCCCTCCCATAGAAACATTACTCTCCTTCGAAAACTTCCACATGCCAAATTTGGTTCCATTTCTCCAAAAACCACCGCATACTAAATTTCATTCCGTTTGCTTGATTAGTTCCGGAGTTATGCAGAATATTGTGTCTTCTTTGTATGGGAGCCCCCCCTTTCAGGACGGGGAAGGTTTTCAAGCTACCATAGAAACCTTTCTTGCCTTCAAAAACTCACACATGCTAAATTTGGTTTCTTTTGCTTGATTAGATCTTGAGTTATGTAGAAATGAGTGTTTCATTGTATGGGAGCCCCCCTTTCCAGTGAAGAGAGGGGTCTCAAACCATCATTAGAACCTTCCTCGGCCCCAAAAACCCCTGCATACAAAATTTCACGCCTATCGGTTCAGTAGTTTTCGAGTCCATTATGGTCAGACAGACAGACAGACAGACAGAAATCAATTGTATATATATATATTTATATATATATATATATATATATATATATATATATATTTATATATATATACATATATATATATATATATATATATATATATATATATATATATATATATATATATATATATAAATATATATATATATATATATATATATATATATATATATATATATATATATATATATATATATATATATATATATATATATATATATATATATATATATAGATTATTATCATACTATTAGTTAGATGCTATTAACCGTGTACCGAACCGTGGGCTGCTGTGGCAGCCTATCACTATGGAGCACCTTAGCGACTTTGATTTGGCTGATAACGTTGTTTTTTAGCGCAACGGCGCTTTGATAAGCCGAGCAAGCTCAACGAAAGCTTCGAAGAATTTTTTGACTCTAGACAAATTTTTCAAAAGGGCGTATGTGTTTTGTCATGCGTATTTTTCAAAAAATCATAACTCGAAAACCGTTGGTTGTAATAAAATTGCGTCTGAGAAGAAGTTGTAGTTAATTAATTTCGTGCAAGGTCGTGCAACATTTTGACTTTTTCCGGCTGATTTCATCTGGAAACGCTCTATTCCCACCTGTTTGCAAGGACGTGGCCGGCACTGCTAGTGGTTATTAACACGTACGTCCCCAATCCCTCCGAAACAGAAAATTTCAAATTTCAAATTGATGATACTCCGTCGTTAGTCATCGAATTTTGATGCAATAGTTCACAAAATTATCCTTATTTATAGATCTGCACTGGCTATTCCAAAAATCTCCATAGTTTCGGATTTCAATGTGGGAGTACTGGAGTAAGTACCTGTCCAAAGATGGTGGACTAAATATTTTTTGATACGGAACATGGCATGCGGCATATCAAACTTCATGATACAGCATAACTAGGACATCAGAAAACATTTTGAGGATTTCTGACCATACTGGCCACTAAAAGAGGTGCTGCAGAATCCGAGTTCCTCCGGAGAAGTGGCCATAATCAAATCATTACCAAAACCTGGCTTGCGACACATCAAACTTCAGGATTTTTTGCCAAAATAGGTCATGAGAAGACGTTTTGAGAATTCCAATTATATTTTCTTATCTTTGAACGAATGGCTTAACACCTTGCTCAGAACAAATTCAATTTAAAACGAAAGTTATTAAAATTCCCCACACGATTAAACACAGCGACACCAAGCATTCCCCTCAAGTAACTGACCACAACAACATGGCTTGATGTTTTCTACTGCAACTAGCAGCGGTTCACACGCTGCACTCTGACAGCCCTTCAGCACCGGAGGACGTCCTGCCCCGGTCAATGAAGAATAAACGAGGTCAACACGTCTAGGGACACGGCCATATGTTATTTAGACAGCATCCCTGTCGACTGCGCTCTCGGTCGCTGTTCCTGTGACAGTCACCTGCAGGATATTTCATCCTCCCCCCCTCCCCACTATTTCCCACCAACCGCAAAGCCGAGGAAAAACAATCAATCTATCGCCCTCCGCATTCCGCAATCAAGTAAAGCGACGACGACGTCGAGCACGATTGTGACCTACTACCTACTTGGATCGATTCACGCCGTTCCATCGAAGTTGGCATTGAAACAACCGGGTGAAACCGGATGAAGCTGAGAAAAACTAACTTCAATCAGTTGCGATTTGTTCGAATGTCCCATTTTTCTTCGCGAACTATGGGAAAAACCGATGAAGGGTTATCTTCGAAAACTATCGATGAAGGACCGGATCCGGAGCTCTCAAATTGTCGTTGGATTTGGAGAATACTTTTAAATTAAAAAAGTTTAGTTCTGCGGTCTGCTTGAGTTGGACTGTTTCTTTTGGGAAACCCACGATGGATTATGATGGAATTGAAGATGGAAGGAGGAAGGGTTCAAACTTTCAGTTCGCAAGAGACGTTGAGCTTAAGGAGAAGATCTCTGGAGTACAGTTTTGCTGCATCACCACGTCTAACATTGAAAGGCACAACATCTAAGATACAACAAAGCATTAAATGCTTAACTTTCATAGTATTCTTGCTGCTCAGCAACATTCAAGCTTCAGTAATTTGACTAGTGATATCCTTGTAGTTTTGTATATTTGTGCTTATAATCTTTTCACATTACACGGTGTTCAATAAGTTCGAATACAAGTTTTCATCATTGCGTAGGTATGCGCCATGTACATATTCTGCATTGGTATTGGTGTCAGCTTTAGCTTCATTCATACGCTACCGAATGTGCGCGGTGTTGACATTCTGTTAGTTGTTGTTCGTTTGTTACGCGCGAGGAAAGAGTATCGGGACTTCGTAATTAAGCGTTTTTTGAACGGTGAGCGACCCGGCGATATATTCCGGCTGCTGAAATCGCATGGGGTCAAGCGGAACTTTGTCTACACGACCATCAGGCGATACCGGGAGACGTCCTCGACCAATGACCGTGCGAGATCCGGTCGGCCGCGTTCAGCGAGGGCGCCACGGGTCATCAAGATCGTGAGGGAGCGAATTCGGCGCAAAAAGAACCGCTCAATCCGGAAAACGGCTGCAGATCTCAACGTTTCCATTGGAACCGCTCACACCATACTCACCAAGGACCTTGGTTTCAGGCCTTACAAAAACGTAAGGTCCATGGCGTTTCGGAGGCTACCAGCAAAAAGCGGTTGGACCGAGCTAAGAGGATCCTCTCTCGGCACGCTGGTCAGGAGTTTGTTTTTTCGGACGAGAAACTGTTCGTGCTGCAGCAGCCGCACAATGTGCAAAATGACCGGGTGTGGGCGCCATCGAGGGACAGCATTCCTGAATCCAATATAAACATCCCTCGGTTCCAAAGTGCCGCGTCGGTGATGGTTTGGGGGCAGTATGCAAACGTGGTAAGCTACCCTTGGTGTTTATTGAAAAAACGTCAAAATCAACGCGGCGTACTACAAAACTGAGGTTTTGGAAAAGGTTGTTGCCCCAGTCTCCGAAGCCTCTACGGCGATGAGCACTACGTGTTCCAGCAGGACGGTGCACCAGCCCATACGGCAAATGTGGTTCAAGCCTGGTGTCGGGACAATTTAACCGACTTTCTGGACAAAACTTTGTGGCCTCCCAGCTCCCCGGACTTGAATCCTCTCGACTTTTTTGTTTGGTCCTATATGATGGCGAAGCTGAACGAATACAAGGTCAGCACTTTGGATCATTTCAAGACGGTAATTCTCAAAATCTGGGACGAAATGCCCATGCAGTCCGTGCGTGCCGCCTGCGACGCGTTCGAGAAACGTTTGAAGCTCGTTAAGGAGTACAAAGGGGGGGTCATTCCAAGAGAAATGTTGTAAACGTTCCTTGTAAACATAGCTTTCAATAACATAAATCCAAAAAATAAAAAAACATGTTTTCATTTTTTTAACAAATTTTGAAAGTGTATCCGAACTTATTGAACACCGTGTAGGTCCACGTTATATGGTTGAATTGGTGTTGAACGCAATTGAACTGCAAGGATGTCGGTTTACAACTGAAAGCTACGTGAACGTTGTATTCCTTTTTGAACTTCTCATAAGAAAAATCACCCGCCTTTGAAACTGGAATTAAGTGCGAACATTTCACGATTCCGTTCCAATTGAAACCCAAAAATTCACACGAAACGCTCGCATTGCATTGTGGCGAACCGAACCAGCAGCTCCCTCCGCCGCAGCAAACAGGATGCAATCCTTTCCCGGAAGGCTGTTGAATCCACCGTCGTCGTTTCGATGTAGGTACGAGACGCAAAAAAAGAAATACCCGGTAACCGTATTGTTCAAATATTTACGTTTTTGCGAAGCAGCCGGCTGACAGTCAGCGAACTTGGTGGAACGGTTCCGAGTTCTGAGCCATCCCCGGAGGGAAAATGTCGCCCTACTGCTTGCACGATTCGCTAATGCATGACGTGCATAGCCAGGCGGAAGTGTCTAAAACTGCATTTTTTCTTCGTTGTTTGTGTTTGTGTGTGCGAGTATGCGTTGAGGTTTGCATTCCGCACCGCGTTCACGAGAATGAACAATGCATCATCACGGGGAAAAGCATTTCATAATATTTAAACAACTTCGCACCTTCCGGTTGGTTTCGTTCGCAGAACGTGGGCTTAGATTATGCTCGGGATAAGTGATCACAGTAGGCTATGGGAGACCGGAGACTCAGGTAATGTTTATCACTTGTGTGGAGAAAAGCGTTGATGAGAAACTCTAATTCAGAAACAAATTCAACGGAATGAAAAAAATCTGTTGAAACTGTAAGCCCTTGATAAACTGAAATTTTGTTGAGAGATATTCGATACATGGTGGTAGGGATATTTTCGTGTGAAATAAGTTGCACTTAGTTTGTTACTTGACAAATTTAATGACTGTGCACGTTTAATTTTGGACACTTTCTTTTCAGTGAAGATTTTGAATTATTTCAGGGATAGCTGAAACGATTCACTTATATGACAGCTGAAACTCTCCACCTTATTTTGTGGTACAATATGTTTACATTCTTGTTACTTTCAGTAAAAAAGCGTCGAATCAAGTGGAAGTGCGCAGTCCGCTTGACTGGGGATCGAAAGGTTGGAAGTGGAACAAATCGAAAAGTATGCTCCCGACAAATGGACAAGAAGGTGGTAGCTTTTTGAGAAAAATCCCTATCGTTCTGTTCGAAATGTGGCACGCAAATGTGGGAAGTCAAAACCATACGTACAAAAGGTGAAGCAAGGACTGAAAGCGTACAAAGTGAAAAAGCCCTGTTCAGCCCTGATGACAAGCACAATTTCACTGGAAAAAAACGTAACGAAACAAACGTACTCAAAGACTTTAACCAGCTTCTGGGTCTGGCTTTTTATACCGCTATGCAAAGGAACGCCATTGCCAAGCATTTTCGGACAAAGAAGGTGTCCAAATTCCTGAAAAAGTATTTGATTGGCCTGCCATATGTAGTTGTGGTAAATAATCTAAAAGTTTCGTCCCTGTCGGTAAATTCTGAATCTTTGGGACCTGCATGTGAAGGAGTTGAGGGAATATGAGGGTTCTCATGTATAACCTCTTATGCATTCAAGCTGAACTCTGTCCCGTCGATAAAACAGCTCTATCCGTTGTCGCTTCTAAAAATTATTAACGCGATAAGAGCACACCTGCATATTGTAAACAGCTACTTACTTGATAAATTCTCGGCACTTTTTGACATTTTCCGATTGGAATTTGTTTTCTTCAACGCGACGCAAAATCAATCTAGATGAAAGTTATCCCTAGCAACATATCGACGGGGTAACAAAAATCAATAAAAATCAACATCATTATGTCCACGGCATAATTCCAGTTTGGCAGTTTAACGGGCTTTCGCGGCGAAATAACTTCTGCTTAGTGATAAAAAGTTATATTAACGCTTAAAATCCGTAGATATATATTTCAATCTCAACTCTAAATAAGTACATGATGAGTAGAACATTGTTTGCCTGCAATATTAAACTTTTTGCCAGGATTTGAAGCGAACTGAAAAAAGTGGCGGAGCAGTTAAATAACTAGAGCAATGTGTGACCCTGAAGAACGCCATAAATTATTTTTCTTGTTTAAGGAGGTGCCTAATTGATTTTATTGTCATTGTCAAGGTAAATTAGTTGATCTGAAATCGTTCAATCAAAATTTAAAACAATATGATTTGTTTACATTTTGGCTCCTCCACTCTTTTCAAATGTTAGTCTAGAAATGTAAAAAAGTGCTTGTAATATCTTATTTAATAAATTGTAGGATTGGCGCTGAGGTTTTCTTTGTTATTTTTTCAAAAGAATATGTGTTTATGTTAATATTATTGTTATGTGGAATGTGATAATTGATTAAAGGGCGAACACGAAATTATTGCGACACATTCAATAGGGCATAACTTTTTTACCATTGGGTAAAAATCAACCAAATTTTGCACACTTTCTCATTGATGTGTATTGTTTACATGCTGTCGAAGTCGTGTTTTTCGATTCAACGAAAATGGAGGTGAACCAACGCGAGTCGAGAGAACAAATTCTTTCCAAACACCTGGAATTTCCTGACCTGTCGCACCGGCAGTTGGGATAAATGTTGAACATTCACCATTCAACCGTCTCCAGAGTGTTGAAGCGGTTCCAGGAGCGGTTGACGTTGGACCACGGCAAAGGAGCTGGAAGAAAACTGGGACCGGAGAACAAAAAGACGGAGGGAAAGGTGAAGCGGATGATTAAAGCAAATCCCAACGTCTCAAGCCGTGATTTGGCTAAAAAGATCGGCATGTCGCAGAGCTACGTCCAGAATGCAAAGAAGAGAGCTGGACTACATACATACAAGATACAGAACTTCCCAAACCGCGATGAGCGGCAACAATCGACGGCTAAAACTCGGACACGGAAGCTCTACGAGAAGATGCTGACAAAATATGGCTGCTGTGTGATGGACGACGAAACGTATATAAAAGCCGATTTTAAGCAAATTCCGGGGTTGGAGTTTTTCACCGGCAAGAGCAAGTTCTATGTGGACGACAAATTTAAGAAGAAGAAAATGTCGAAGTTCACCTCCAAATATCTCATTTGGCAGGCCATCTGCTCTTGCGGACTGAGGAGTGGGCCTTTCGTGACAAAGGGCACAGTAAATGGCGAGATCTACAAATCTGAGTGCCTCGAGAAGCGCCTTTTGCCGTTCTTGCAGCAGCACGACGAAGCTCCGCTATTTTGGCCAGATTTGGCATCATGTCACTATTCTAAAAGTGTCCTGGAGTGGTATGAGGCCAATTCTGTTCTTTTTTTCCAAAGGACATGAATCCGCCAAACTGTCCGGAGCTGCGCCCGGTGGAGCAGTACTGGGCAATGATGAAGCGGGAACTTCGGAAGAGCAAGAAGACAGTCAAAGACGAGAAGGACATGTTAAGAAAATGGAAAAAAAACTGAGAAACTGGTACCGGATGACACTGTAAAGACTTTGATGGAGGGCATCAAGCGAAAATGCGTTCAATTTTACACTCAAGGCTCCATCGATTAACTTTTCTTTTGATTTTTGAAGTAAATATATGTATAAAACTACCCAAAAATTTTCGTTTGATTCTAAACATTATAAGAAAATTGGCATGACATTTTCGGTGTCGCAATAATTTCGTGTTCGCCCTTTAGTGATAAAAAGATGACTTTCAGCATTCTACCCATCCTTGTTGAACCAGCCACGATCGGTTTTTGGTATTCTTCTTCACTGTTCGCTGAAACTGAAGTGCAATTATAATATTTTATTGATTTACACCGTGTCCAATATATTCTCATACAAAATAAAACTCTATTTATTTCAAATCGGTAATCCTGATTTTATTGATAACTTTACCCATTATATTGCATTACAATACTGATCAACTACAGCATATGTTTTGGAATAACACCTTAACCTTCTTGATCAGCTCCAGACGTTTTTCGAAACCGTCACAGGCACGCACGACTTCCATCGGATTTTCGCCCCAAATTCGTTTGATTACGGTTTTGAATTGATTCATATAAGACGCCCTGTGGTCATTTACCTTCGCCAGCATGTATGACCATACGAAACAATCCAAGGAATTCAGATCTGGTGAACTGGGAGGCCAATCAGTTTTGTCCAAAAAGTCGGTCAAATTTTCTCGGCACCAGCCCTGAACGAGATTTGCAGTATGCGATGGCGCTCCGGCCTGCTGAAATACATAGTGATCATCGTCAAACACCTCTTGTACATATGCCTTGACAACTTTCTCCAAAACTTCCGTTTTATAATATACGGCATTCACTTTAACGCCTTTTTTCGATGAAAACCAGTTGGTAATTTGCCTCGCTTGCAAATTCCTCCCCAAACCATCACTGACGCAGCACTTTGGAACCGTGGAATATTCCTATCACTCTCTGGAACAGTTCTCGAAGAGAGAGCCCACAATCTGTCGTTCCGGACATTGTGGGATTGTTGCAAGACGAATAACTTTTCTTCGGAAAAGATAAATTTTTCCCTGGGAAGACAACCTCCGTATCTATGTGCTCCCACTTTGCCAACAGTGTGCTACTAATTTACTCGAAGTGGTAGATTTACGTAAAATTTTAGACAAGCAGATGGAGTGTCAACATAAAATAATAAATCAACTAAAAGGCATCACCCTCATGCATGAAGCGGTGGACACAATTGAAAAACGGTTGACATCGCTGGAACAGCGCTGGCTCGAAGGTGCAAAACAAAATAAAAAAATGTTCAACACCTTGGCTGAGGCGCCAAACCATGCATCGTCAGCTGAGACTGCTGACCTAGTGCGGGAAGTTGCTCGTGATTCCGGTAGTGTTATTGCCGAGTCAATCAATGCTAAAATTGAAGACACGCTAAACCGTTTATCGGACAAAATGGACAATGATCGTGAAAATATATTGGCAATCGCTTCTGCGTCTGGTGATTTTCCATCGGATGTAATTATGGGAATTATGGACGAGGTGAAACTGCTGTCGTCTTTATGTTCGAGAATGACCACTTCAGTGGAAGCAGGTCACACTTTTAATGCTGCTGATCAACCTCTAAGCCTATCCGTAGAGCTGGCCCAAGATCTAGCATTTGCCTGATCAAAACCGACGATTGATGTCAAGGAGGGTTGGCGCACTCTTGGGTCGAAAAGGATTTGGAGAAATGACTGGACCGATTATGATTCACGGAAACATGTTCGGGAACAACAGCAAAAAGCTAAAAGAAGGCCAACAAGCGGAAAAAAACTCTTAAACGTCGCATGAACAGCCATAATATCTATCATGGTATTGGCGGTGCTGTAAGCGATAACAGCCGCAACGCCCATAATAATCATAATGACAATGGAATTCTGGATATCAACAACGTTCAGCGTGCCGTTTGCAGCTCTCTTCCGTTGGACAAGGACCTCCTAGCAGCAGCTAAAGAAAGATTCTCAGGGGCTCCTGTGCATCAGCGTATTAGGTTTCAACGTGGAGAAATTATTAACCCATACCCAGCTGAAGAGCATTTACGTCAAGAATGCCCAACTTCATCTTCCAATTGGACCTTTCGGCCGGTGTTAAGGACATCATTTTCAAACCATTCTTCGCCGTGTTCGTGCCAACGTACGGGTTTTCAACAGAACTGACGCACTCTGAAGAGGTAGAATGTTTAGAATTAAGTAATTCTAATTGTATTGACAAGTTCTCAAACCTTTCTTCACACTCTAATGTAACTGAAGTTCTGATATATTGTCAGAACTTTAATCGTATGCAAAGCTCATCCAAGATGAAAACAATTTACAAAAATTTAATGAGTTCATCTTTTTCTATTATATTGGGTACAGAAACTAGTTGGAATGAGAGCATTAAAAGTGAAGAAATGTTTGGGAATGATTTTTGCGTATTCAGAGACGACCGTAACCATCAAATGGCACAACGGAGGTCTGGAGGTGGTGTCCTCATTGCGATTTCATCTAAATTTAATGCTGAACTAATTCCCTCTACCAAATTTAAGGAGTTTGAACATGTCTGGGTTAAAGCGCAAATAGCTGGTGAAATTCATGTGTTTGTATCTGTGTATTTCCCACCTGATCATGCTAACAAAAACTCATACGAAGCATTTTTCAAAATGCTGAAGAAATCCTCTCAGATCTTTCCCCTGAGATTAAAGTTCACGTATACGGCGACTTCAATCAACGCAATGCGGACTTCATTTTTGATGTTGAAAATGAAGGTATTCTTCTTCCAGTCGTTGGGGACAATGTGACATTACAGTTAATTTTTGACAAAATTGCCAGCCTTGGTTTGAATCAAATTAATCATGTGAAAAATCAGCAAAATTGTTATTTAGATTTTTTGCTGACAAACATTCATGAGGATTTTTGTGTTAATGAATGCCTGACGCCCTTATGGAAAAACGAACAATTTCATACTGCAATTGAATATTCTTTATTTGTTCATTACAACCCACGGCCCAACGACTATGATTATGAGGAAATCTTTGAATACAACAAAGCTAATTACGAGAACATAAAAATTAAGCTAAATTCAATCAACTGGCAATCAATCATACGAAATGAAGTACACATCGAAAGCGCTGTTGATGTCTTCTACAGGTTTTTATTTGAAATAATTAATGAAAACGTACCTCTTAAAAGAAAAAGACGCAGATATAACTCCAAATATCCAATATGGTTCAACCGGAATATTATTAATTTGAAAAATCAGAAGCAAAAAGCCCACAAAATTTACAAAAAAAGCAACTCTAATGTCAATCTGCAAAATTATCTGAATATCTGTGATCAGCTTAATTCAAATCATGTCCTAAACAGTTTTTCAAGTATGTCAGAACAAAATTAAAATCAAACAACTTTCCTTCAAAAATGCATCTTGATGACAAAAGCGCTGGAGACCCTGGTGAGATTTGTGACATGTTTGGAAAGTATTTCCAAGAAATTTACGACATTTTCAGATGATGATCGCGATCTAGATTATTTTTCATTCTTTCCTGCATCCTCAAATGACATTAGAGTTAGTCAGGTAGATGTTCAAGACATTCTTGCTGGTTTGAAAAATCTTGATGCTGCGAAAGGTGCGGGACCTGATGGAATCCCTCCAGCATTTATGAAAAATCTTGCATTTGAACTAACTTCGCCTTTATTTTTGGCTCTTCAATTTGTCACTTGATTCAGGTCAGTTCCCTAAAATTTGGAAAAACTCATACCCAATACCCATATATAAGTCAGGAAAAAATCCGATATTCGCAATTACCGTGGAATTGCTATTATATCTAGCATCCCAAAGCTCTTTGAAGCTATCGTCAATAGAAAATTGTTCAGCCAAGTACAAAATGTTATAACAAATTCGCAGCATGGATTTTTCAAAGGACGCTCAACTTCCACAAACTTGTTAGAATTCGTAAATTATTCATTAAACGCAATGGACAACGGCAACCATGTCGAAGCGCTGTACACTGATTTTAGCAAGGCCTTTGACCGTATTGACATTCCTCTGTTACTCTACTAGTTAGGAAAAATAGGATTTGAGGATACATTTCTTAAATGGATACAATCGTATTTAATAAATCGGCAACAAGTAGTCAGTTTTAATGGTAAAAAGTCACACCCTGTTCATGTATTATCTGGAGTTTCCCAAGGTTCGCATCTAGGCCCTTTGCTTTTTATTTTGTTTGTCAATGATATTTCTTACATTCTTAAGCAGGTCAGAATTCTCATCTATGCAGACGACATGAAAATATTTATGGAAATTAAGAACGACCAAGATAATGTAACTTATATAAACGAAATATTATTATTTGATATATGGTGCAAAAAAAGCTTACTAGAAATAAACGTTAAGAAATGTAATTTAATTACTCTCAGTAGAAAACGATATACACCACAAATTACTGTTTCTTTAGGAACTGAAATTGTAGAAAAATGCGAGAGAGTCAGAGACTTAGGTGTTATTGTAGATTCTAAGCTTAATTTTATCGACCATTACAACACAATTATCCATAAAGCAACCAATATGCTAGGTTTTATTAAACGCTTTGGTCAAAACTTTCATGACCCATATACGATCAAAACATTGTACGTTGCATATGTCAGGTCTATTCTAGAGTATTGTAGTGTCATATGGTCTCCTTTTATAGAAAACACATGAAGAACGATTAGAATCAGTACAAAAACAATTTCTTTTGTATGCTCTCCGTAAATTAGGCTGGACAACATTTCCACTTCCGTCTTATGAAGCACGGTGTATGCTTATTGACATTCAAACTCTAAAAGAACGAAGGGAATTTGCCATGATCTCTTTTGTAAACGATATTGTATCACATCGCATTTCCTCCCCTAACTTATTATGTAGTCTAAATTTCTACACCCCCTCGCGGCATTTGAGGAATCGGAACTTATTTGCGTTAAATATCAATCGGACAAACTATGCGAAATTCGGACCAATTAACCGAATGATGTCTCTGTATAATCTGCATTGTGAATCAATTGACCTAACAATGTCACGTAGTAACCTAAGACAGTATTTTGTTTCTAGACGATCTTTAAGAAGATAGAATTAAGTGTAAATATGTAGTCTATGATCGATTGACGAAATAAATAAAATAAAAAAATAAACATAGTGCAAAACTACACCAACACAAACGTGAAGCATGTTGAGTAGTGTCACGACACCAATGCAAGGAAAAAGTGTATGAGAATATATTGGACGCGGTGTATATCTGCATGAACGTTACCAACCTACTTTGGATACAAGTAGTTGATTTATAACAACTGCTTTGCAAGCAGATGCGAACCCAGGGGTATCAGGATGATTGTTGAATCACGGAAAACAAATGTTCAAGGCAATCTTGGAATGAGTTTCGAGTGATGTGATGTGATGTGATGTGTAATAAGAACCCACCATCAGTGCAAGGATTACCTATGGCTGCAGGACTATTCTCAGCAGGTTGTTCTGAGAGAATAGCCTACGTGATGGCTTCTTGTAGCAGGGTCAGCCGATCTCAGTGAGGACCTTTGGAAGACTACGGCCAGAAGGCTGAGTGTTTTCGCATGACAAGGGACTGGCGACTCCACGAACCCTTGTCCAGTCAACAAATCCTTCGACTGCCTTAGGCTACCCTCCCAGGGAATCCCCGTTATATAGTTGTTAAAGGAACAATTAGACATTTTTAGCATAAATGATTTACTAAAAAGTTAAAACTAAAATGAAAATTTCACTAAACATACTGAACTTTGATTCAATTAACACATTTATTTTTGTTTTTATTTGCACTAGTAAATGTACTGGGATATTGCAAATTTCTACTGTTCCTTATAAAATAGTTGTGTTCAATAAAATGAGGAAAAATCTCACAAAATAAAGAATACTTACATTTTTCGTGGTAGGGTAAGACTTCAGCATGCTATCTTACCGCGCTGGCTACATTGCGTTGGTGGGACTGCCTCCTAAGGTATAGCTGACGAGATACAGCGTTTCTTACCCAGCCGCTGTTTGAGCCGCACCTCCTTTGTGGACAGACGCTCGGCACGCACCTCCTCAATCTAGCTGAAGTCAGAAGGACAACAGTGCCCAGGCTGCACTATTTACCAGCTAAGTACGCAACCCTTAGCTGGCGGTCTTTGTCATCTGTTGACCGGTGGAAGCATGAGGTAGGAACTTGTGAGGACCAGAGCTATGTTGCGGGGACGCACGCTCCATCACAGTTGTCGACTCACCATTTTGCAGCCCATCTTGGAATGAGTTTCGAGTGCGCAGGAACCGAAATTCGAGCTTTGTGTTCAATTCTGCCCACAGCTCCTTCAATGCAGCTATGTAAAGAATCCACCCTTCGAAGAAATAAGGATGTTTCGAGTTTTTCATCAGAGCCTTGCATTGGAACTCCTGAAAGTTAGCATAACCATTATGAACTTCATTGTTAAATGGCTTAAGTCGTCACATTTACCTGGTCTGCATTGGTGCAATATTTATCCTCAAAGTAAAGGGATCGTAGTTTCTTCTGCATGTTATCCAAATAATCCCAGTGTGTAGAAGATGCTTTTACAGGTCGTTTGAGTATCTAGATATGAACAACTTAAAACTCCTATGAAGTGGGTGATGTATATTTTAACTTACTTTTACCTCATTGAAATTTAGTGAATTTGATACGTCAAACAATTTGTCGAAATCCTCGCAAAACAAAGCAGTATTCAACGCTTCAGTTAGAAGTTTGCCACTCCTAATATATTCTTTAAATTCGGCAAATACAGAATAGCTTGAGCAGCCAAACTCACATTCATTTCAGTACATTGCGCAAGTCTTATGTGATCATTTGTCAAACCAGGCACTGATCGTGGTTCATTTTTAATATCTTCCCCATAAAGATCTACGATGTGCTGGAGGGTACAGAGCTTCCCATCCCACATGGCGTTATACTTCAACAAGTTGTTCCGACATGGTTTGTGGAGAGGTGGAGCATCATACATACAATATACACGGGTGGACTCAGGTTGTCCATTTGTTCATATTCACCTCAAAATAGGGGCTTTCCACGGACATACCGTAGCAGTTTGTAAACAATGATCGATTTGTTGAATTTTGGTCGCAAGTGATCACCTTTGGGATAAAACCAGCTTCGACGATCAGAGCCATAGCTAACGCTAACGATGGTTTCATGTTCACCTGGTAGTTTCGTAGGAAAACCTGAGAAGTAGTCTGGTTTGGCATATGGTACATAGGCCACTCTTTCGGTAACAGCCATCTCATCCATAGACAAAGTAACCAATAGCCTGGGACACGGACATATGAAAAAAAAAATTCGAGTGAACGCCCCACAACAACATGATTGCTTCGCGCCGACAGCAGCAGGCTACAGGCCATGCTGCAGGTGGCAGTGTTGTTAGGAAAAACAGTTTAATGAGCCGTTCGTTTAGATTGTAATCAGTTTAAGCTTAATAACTTTTTCCACAATCGTTGGATCGCTTTGCGGTCTTGGAAGAAAAGTTTTCTTGAAAAATTTACCAGAAGAAAATTGGACTTACTTATTTATAGATGGCAACGGGTCACTTCGCCCGATTATTCTATGTAAAAGTAAGTTTTCCCATATAAAACCCTATGTAAAATTAAAACCTCCAGCGCAAAAATATAGTTTCACCGGTCGAGCTGAAATTTCGCATAGTTATTATAAAACCCAAAAGGCTTCCAAATATCAAAAGAGAACTAGAATTTGAATTTTGACCCAGGCTAGTAACCAATCTTTCGCTGTGAAGAAAGTCGATTTCATTTAGAGCAGTTTCAACACCGTCATTGAAAATCCTTTTTTAATATCGATCCTTCCAAGCCACCTTCGGGTCGTATTGAGTCCAGGGAGAGCAAACAGCTTACGCATCTGTCGGTATGCTTTGGTTAAGCAATATTGCAATACAACCACCATATTTTTCATCAAATCCCTGTGTCTTGCTCGTCGACACTTTCTCTCTGTGTTCTTTTGTAGTTCTACCAGAATAGGATCGTTGAGCGTATTAGATGAACATCTAGTTATCTTTTAAAGCTTTTTCAGTTTTTCGCTAATATGAGTCTGCTGCCACAATTCTGGTTCTGCACATACTTTGCTTTTGCTTTCTCAATTCTTGCTTCAACCTGAAATTTTGTTCCTCCAATTCTACAATCTTTTCCGCCATAAGTACGTACACGCCAGGTCCTGCCAGATACTGTTCACGGTTTTATGCTGGTTAGTTCGGCGCTCTTAAAGAGGAATTTCAGGGTCGCTTGTTGTTTCTCCGACCACAAACTTCTCCGACGATGACTAAACTATCTCCACCGATGTCAGGAACATCACAACTGCCCACATCAAGCATTTTTCTGCTCCTGCGTCGTACAATTGTCATAATCGATATGCAGGAACTGCTGTTGCCCGGAGTCTATAAGAAAGTAGGATACGGACATGCATTTTTTAATAGCTTGACAGCTGATAGTCCTACGTGAGTGAACATATGAAATGCGCACGGTGGTTGTGAATTAGTTCACCCTACGGCCTTTACAAAAACAAGAGTAGCTGTATGAGTGATGGAATGTTTACTTCGGAGTGAGCTCTCTATTATAATTATTTCTCTAAGGTTATATGCAATGAAATCAGCGCCACCATTAGATTAGGGCAAATCTGCTCTTATAAACAATGACCTTAGGAGAAGTTTTTTTTTTTTGAGGAATTACATTTTCTAATCTTCTGGAATGTCTCCTTCAGTACCTTGAAGAATCCCTCTTGAATATTTCTTTCTGAATATCTAGGGAATTCCCTAAATTTTCTAAGGAGCTCCCATGGTTTTCATCTAGCTTACAGAAGTTCTTGGCAAACTTTATCAACATATTAAAATATTGTAAAAAATTTAACATGCTTGAAAAAAATAGGAAAAGCTCTCTCAGATCCTTCTCATAAATCTACAGCATTGTTTGTACGTATACAAGATATAAACGGATATTATGCTAAACTTACTACATTTTTGTAGAATTTCAGTAAAATCCTAAGTGGATATATCGGAAAGTTTATTTAACTTTCGAAATGCTCGTATAAGTTTGCACTGTTTAAAGAACATGCACACAACTTCCGAAAAGAACTCAGTACTTTTTGAAAAATTCTGAATAAAAATCTAGTATCTGATACGTTCATAAATTTGCCTATACTTGAATCCAAGAGGGTTTGAGCTGTTTAATGGAATACCTGTAACTAGAAATTAGAAGAAAAAATAGTATTTTCCATTTATTTCCAACTACCTTTGCTTATCTTGACGAATGATGTATTTCGTCTACAATGTGCAGACTTCTTCAGTGTCTCGTAACAAAAAGTCAGTTATTAGTACGAGGACACTGAAGAAGTCTGACATTGTAGAACGAATACGTCGTGTGTCAAGATACGCAAAGTGAGTTAGGTGGAAAATACTAATTTTTCTTCTAATTTCTAGTGTCTATACTTATTTTCATCAAATTAATAAACTATTTAAAGTCTGCATAGAAACTACAATCTGTCTTTTGCAAGTTCTTATAAATTTGTAGTCCATGTATTCTCTGGTTTTTCAAACTAAATATCTTTCTATTTAATTTCAAGTTTAAGTTTTTCATTTCCTCTTTCTATGTTGGCGATTGTTCTTTGTCTTGCATCGGCGCTCAAGAGTTCATTTTGTTCAATTTTTACAGCCACCAGTTTTGTGGATCCCAATTAAACACTTACTTTTTGCTATTCCGACCTGTGACCCAATTGGTGGTTCTAATGAATCGAACTCTTAGTCAATTTACTCCCACTGTTGCATCAATCATCGTCAAGAGTGTCCGAAGACTCAAGCGAAAAAGGAACCCATAAAAAATACTAAAGTTCGTGACGAACGCTTAAAAAGCTATGGTCTTGTCACTTCTTTTCTCGCGAAATATTTTAAAAAGCAAGCTGAATAAGACTGATATACACAACAATAGTAAAATCAGTGACTTTGTCATTTTTTTGGAAAAACTTAAGAAATCTGAGATGGTAAAATCATAAACGAACCATCCGCTATTCGCTACAGGTAAAACTCCCAACTATTATGTTTGATACAAATGGCTAGAGGATACATTTATGTAACTGATTTAAACTGATATGTGTGAAATTTTCGAAAAATGCTTAGTCGGGATCAAAAATATCATAATTTCCAAAATTACCCAATTAATCGCTGGTAACCCATCCAACAGCAACATGAACAGAAACCCCAGCAAGGACACAAGCCATTTATTTCGCTCCGATAACTCCATCAAAACGTGTCCCGCGACTGCTCGTGTACCTTTGTACTTTGTCTAAACTGTTTCAGTAATGAATTCTCTGACTCACGATCCGGCAATGCTGCGCATCGCAGCGTCAGGTTAAACAATTTGCCATTCGCTGGTTTGATACTAACATCATAAACAGTTACGGTTCGAGACCGGTCGACCTCAGAAATTTGATTGGTTTTCCAATGGTGCGTCTTGCCTGCTGTCCGATCCATCAAACTCATCACTTCCATCAGCCGTCAGTTCCGTCCCCTGGGCTTACGATGCTGTTGTGCATGCCCCAACGCGGGCGGGGGGGGTGGATGTACTATTTAGAATCACATATCAATCAAGCGGGTTTCGCTGCCGCTCTGTTGCTCATGGCTGCGAATCGATTGCTCGCCAGTTGCGTCGGCCGCAGTGGCCGTGCAGGAATGCAATTGAGTAGCGTGGCGTTCTCCATGGCTTGGCATCCGGTGCAAACTAACGCCTCCTTCCAGATCATCGCTTTGCCGCCAGTTCTGACGTTGCACGGCGAGGAACGAGTCGCTACACCAGTGGTTCTGAATGGAGATGGATGGAATCAGAGTCATTAGATGATGAAGGTTTTGTTCATCAATAAGAATCATGACAAAAGGATCAGTACATCTCCAAACTGTCCAAGCCCTGAGTGATTCCATTCACGTTGAATCAAGTTTTATAAATAGTTCAAGTTTTGAAGGTTAATTAAAATTTATCCAAATAAATAAAATATCACCATTCACAATTCTACTTGTTTGATGGCCCTTTTCTTAAATTTCTTTGAAATTTCTCAGAATTATTTCAATTGTCAAATTGCAATGCTTAAATTCTAAATTCTCTCTACGTCTGATAAAATTACATCCAAATCCCTAATTCCTGTAATTTCCGATTTCCAATTCCTAATTTCCTATTGTATTCCTAATTTCCTATTTTATATTATCAAATTGAAATCCAAAATTTCAAGCAATTGTAAATCAGAAATTAAAAATTATAAATCAGAAATCAGCAGTGCCGTTGCGTTGAATATAAGTCAGGTATTTTTGATTTAAACAACCTTCATTTTTCTATGTGAATTCAAACGCTCTTTTGAAAACCTGACTTTAGTCCACGCGATCTTCATCTAGATTCTATGTAGTTCTATAAGTTTTTATATTAGAACATATATTAGAACTTCTAATGACTTCCTCGAGATCCTGCTAAGATGTTCAAATAGGATATGGGATGACTTCAACTGTTCACAAAACTTCTATAGAAATTTAATTGAAAACATTCCCTGGATCCTCGTACAGAGCCTTCTTAAAAAAATCAAAATTGGTTATTACAATTTTATCCGCAGTTCGTCTTGGTCCAGTCCAATGCTTTCTCTACATTAAATTCCTCTCGTAATCTATCAAAATCATTCGACTTGACAGACTTTCTAAAAAAAATTGTTTTCTGGTTAAACTTGGAAAAATTGAAACTAAATTCCCATTTTTTTTCAGGATATGCGGTACGGCACTGGAAATCGGAAACCGAAAATTGGAAATCGAAAATCGCAAATCGGAATTTAGTAAATCGAAAATTGGATATCGATAATTGGTAACTGGTTATTCGTTATAAGAAATACAAAATAGGACTTAGGAGAGTGGAAATTGGGAAATGGGACTAAGAAATTGTAAATTGTAAATTGTAAAATGGAAATTAAATACCTGAAATTGGAAATTGAAATCGGAAATGGGAGATCGGAAACGGAAGATGGAAATTGGAAGGTGAAAATCGGAAATCGAAAATCGAAAATCGAATATCGAAAATTGCAAATCGAAAATCAAAAACTGAAAATCGAAAACCGAAAACCGAACACTGAAAATCAAAAACCGAAAACAGAAAATAGAAAATAGAAAATAGAAAATAGAAAATAGAAAAAAAAAATAGAAAATAGAAAATAGAAAATAGAAAATAGAAAATAGAAAATAGAAAATAGAAAATAGAAAAGAGAAAAGAGAAAAGAGAAAAGAGAAAAGAGAAAAAAGAAATAGAAAATCGAAAATCGAAAATCGAGTATCGAAAATCAAAAATCGAAAATCGAAAATCGAGTATCGAAAATCAAAAATCGAAAATCGAAAATTGAAAATCGAAAATCGAGAATAAAAAGTCGAAAGTCGAAAATCGAAAATTGCAAATCGAAACTCGAGAATCGAGAATCGAGAATCGAGAATCGAGAATCGAGAATCGAGAATCAAAGATCGAGAATTGAGAATCGAGAATCGAGAATCGAGAATCGAGAATCGAAGAATCAAGAATCGAGAATCGAAAATCGAGAATCGAAAATCGAGAATCGAGAATCGAGAATCGAGAATCGAGAATCGAAAATCGAGAATCGAAAATCGAGAATCGAAAATCGAGAATCGAAAATCGAGAATCGAAAATCGCTTCTCGAAAATCGGAAATCGAAAATTGAAAATTGAGAATTGAAAAATTGAAAATCGAAAATTGAAAATTGAAAATCGAAAATTGAAAATTGAAAATTGAAAATCGAAAATTGAATATTGAAAATCGAAAATTGAAAATTGAAAATCGAAAATCGAAAATTGAAAATTGATAATCGAAAATTGAAAATTGAAAATCGAGAATCGATAGTCAAAAATCGAAAATCAAAAGTCAAAAATCGAAAATCGAGAATCAAAAGTCAAAAATCGAGAATCGAGAATCAAAAACCGAAAATCGAAAATCGGAAATCGAAAATCGCAAATTGAAAATCGACAATCTTAAATCAAAAAGTGAAAATCGAAAATCAAAAATCGAAATTGGAATATGTATTAGAAATCAAAAATCAAAAACGAAAATCGAAAAATCTAAAACCGAAAACCAAAAATTGAATATCGAAAATCACAAATCGCAATCGCAAATCGTAAATCTCATATCGGAGATTTGAAATCGGAAACTAGAAATTGGAAATTTTAAATTTTAAATTTGATATTGGATTTGGAAAATTGAAAATCGAAAATTGAAAATCGAAAGTCGAAAATCAAAAGTCGAAAATTTAAAATCTTAAAACGATAATCAAAAATCGAGAATCGAAAATCTAAAATCGAACATCGAAAATCGAAAATAAAAATTCGAAAATCGAGAATCAAAATTCGAAAATCGAGAATCGAAAATCAAAAATCGAAAATCAGAAATCGAAAATCGACAGTCAAAAATCAAAAATCAAAAATCGAAAATCGAAAATCGAGATGCGAATATGTATTATATATCAAAAATCAAAAATCTAGAATCGAAAATTCAAAATCGAACATCGAAAATCGAAAATCGAAAATCAAAATTCGAAAATCGAGAATCAAAAGTCGAAAATCGAGAATCAAGAATTAAAAACCGAAAATCGAAAATCAGAAATTGAAAACCGGAATTTGAAAATCGACAATCGAAAATCGACAATCGAAAATCAAAAATCAAAAATCAAAAATCAAAAATCAAAAATCAAAAATCAAAAATCAAAAATCAAAATCAAAAATCAAAATCAAAATCAAAATCAAAATCAAAAATCAAAAATCAAAAATCAAAATCGAAATCAAAAATCAAAAATCAAAAATCAAAAATCAAAAAATCAAAAATCAAAAATCAAAAATCAAAAATCAAAAATCAAAAATCAAAAATCAAAATCAAAAATCAAAAATCAAAAATCAAAAAATCAAAAATCAAAAATCAAAAATCAAAAATCAAAATCAAAAATCAAAAATCAAAAATCAAAAATCAAAAATCAAAAATCAAAAATCAAAATCAAAAATCAAAAATCAAAATCAAAAATCAAAAATCAAAATCAAAATCAATCAAAAATCAAAAATCAAAATCAAAATCAAAAATCAAAAATCAAAAATCAAAATCAAAAATCAAAAATCAAAAATCAAAAATCAAAATCAAAAATCAAAAATCAAAAATCAAAAATCAAAAATCAAAATCAAAATCAAAAATCAAAATCAAAAATCAAAAATCAAAAATCAAAAATCAAAAATCAAAATCAAAAATCAAAAATCAAAACAAAATCAAAAATCAAAAATCAAAATCAAAAATCAAAAATCAAAATCAAAATCAAAAATCAAAAATCAAAAATCAAAAATCAAAAATCAAAAATCAAAAATCAAAAAATCAAAAAATCAAAAATCAAAATCAAAAATCAAAAAACAAAAATCAAAAATCAAAAATCAAAAATCATAAATCAAAAATCAAAAATCAAAAATCAAAAATCAAAAATCAAAAATCAAACATCAAAAATCAAAAATCAAAAATCAAAAATCGAAAATCGGAATTGGATTATGTATTGACATCAAAAATCAAAAATCGAAAATCGAAAATCAAAAAATCTAAAACCGAAAACCAAAAGTTGAATATCGAAAATCACAAATCGCAATTCGTAAAAATCGGAGATTTGAAATCGGAAATTGAAAATTGGAAATTGCAAATATCCATTTCCATTTTCGTTTCTAAAATTTAATCTCTGTGATTTCCTATCTTCAATCACCGTTCTTTAAACATAATAAGGTATTCAAATTCAAATCTTCAAACTCCATTATCAATATTCAATGTGCATTAGTGAATTCTTCAGAATTTCCGCAACTTCCTCTATATATCTTGAAATAGCATTAAATACAGGAATCACGATTAAGTTAATTTAAATCATTTAGGGTAAGTGAACCAGTTTTAACGATGCATTCAAAAAATAGTTCAATATATACCTCCGTGTATTTCACAAAATAATCATGAAGCATTCAGAACGATTAATTGTTTGGTTGAATTGAAATGGCCCGGTATGATCTCACGTTTACCAAGTAGGCGTTACATGTTAATTGAAACTAAAGGTCTGGTACGTTGTTGAACCAAATTAGATAAACAGATAAATAAGCATAGAAAGTGTGAGCTGTATTGTTGAATACCTGTAATAAGAAATGTGCATCTAGTGGAGGGGACTAAAGGCCAAGCTACAATGGGGAACGCAACAGCGTGTTGCGGCAGTTTTTGACATAAAATGTATGGATTAACTGTCAAAAGCTGCTGCAATGCTCCACATTGTAGCTAGCCCTTAAGGCTGTCAAACAGAACGGAACGAGAAAGATTTCAGATAACTTTAAATCGACAGTCGCAGAACACATCTTCACGGAAAATCACGACATAACGATGAATGACATCACAATATTACGGACTACCTCTACACCCTGGAAATTAGACGTCGCCGAAAGTTTAGAAATAAACAAACAACAGAACACAAAATTAGTAAACAAAGACCAAGCCAACGGTTACACATGGCTCTTCAACTTACTACCTAAACGACAACAAACCCGACGCAGCGCAGCACCCGCTGCTACAGAATAATTAGGTTAGGTATAGGAAAAAAAGCGAGGTAGATCTCAAGTACTACATTTGTTTTTGACTCAGGATAGGTTAGATATATCAAAAAAATTGGTATTGCCTTAGTTTGGGATTACCAGTTATTACACATTGAGGATGCATGCTAGTCCCAAGCATCATTTTTCGGTTCTCTGTGTAATACCAGCTGATCTGGCAACAACGGAGTAGCAACCTCGGGCGGTCAATCGTGCTCAAGCTCATGCTCATGCTCATTCGAATCCAAACCAATTGTGATTGCGGTAGAATCAACAACAAAAACATTGAAAAGAATAGAAGAATCCTTATCAAACGAACTCTGACAAGAAATATTAGACTGTTGTAGTATTTCCGTCAGAATTTCTCATCTGCACCACAGTGCATCGACCACCTGCGATTCAGTTAGAGTCCTCTCCAACCATTTCTAGAGAACGACCTTTGCTTCCGCCATCATCAGCATGGTGTTGAAATATTCGGTGTGAGCTCATAAATTCACTCGATTGATAGCCCGTTTCAGAAACCAGTCGTAACGGCCAACTGCAGCCTGGCATGGGCACATTGTGCGGTAAACCGGACCGAAGGAATACCCGTCTACCTACAAGCGTAGAATAATGTTCTTGCTCACTGAATTGAATCTTGAATGAGGGGAAGCAAGGGTAAAGTGCCCATTTTGGAAAAGTTTCATTCCATGAATATAAATAATCTATTTGAAATGTGAGCCAACTTTAAAACATGGTTTATTTGATGACTTAAATCATCAAAAGAATATAACGGACGGAGAAATATTTCAATTTTGAAACTTTTTTCCAAAAGTTTTGTTAATGATAATTTTTAATATTCATTTAATCACTTTCAAACACGTGCCTGTTCATAAACCACGAAGACACATGTCTGAAATTCTCAGACATTCCTTGAATATTTCATGACAATCGATTCAGAGACTTGTTTTGAGGACGAAGTGATGCAATTTAACTGTGGACACCCTTTATCATGCCCTTACGGCGTTTGAATCAAACAAATAAACCTTCTCAGAGACTTGAATTGTAGTATTAGTCATACCAACATGTTTTTGATTTGCGAGAGGTAGAGGTGTTGTAACCTTACTATTTCTTTGAGTGCATTATTTTGCTTTATATACGGTTAAACATCTTGCGACTTGTCATGTTATTAGAAGAGCGTAGTAGAAAAGGGACTCCACTTGAAGATGTCAAAACCACGAGACAATACTTTTAATAAACACGATAATATTTTACGACAGTATTTTTAATAAACACGATTATATATCTGTTCACCGTTGTGTAATTGATTCTCGGCCGGCAAAAAAGACCCTAAAAGTAAATTGTAAACAATTAAAGTCATTGTTTACAATTGACTTTTAGGGTCTTTTTTGCCGTTGATATCTCACGAATCACAAAAGGCCTAGTATATACGACTTTACCATATGGTAGTGCAAATACTCCTTTACCAGATGCTACTTTTCATTCGCAAGAGTATATTGAAATTCGTGGGGTATCAACGTTTGAACCCATTGATGACAATTGGATTTTAGGCCTTTATCATAAATTACTCGAGATTTATTTATTTTCACCAACTCTCGTACCTTGCAACAATTGGTTGTGTCAGTGCACAGTGATTCAGAATGTGAATTTTGCTGAAGTTTTGGAGCAAAGTTGTCTTCTACAAAGTTGTTACTAATAATGAGACCGTTATTTTGGTATAAAAAAAACCAGGGTGGTCCATATTTCCAGAAAAATCAAGCAGCAAAAAAAATCCAATAGTGAAATCTACATATATAAAAATGAATTTCTGTCTGTCTGACCCTAATAGACTCGAAAACTACTGAACCGATCGGCGT
This sequence comes from Aedes japonicus, assembly GCA_034211315.2. Classification (NCBI taxonomy): domain Eukaryota; kingdom Metazoa; phylum Arthropoda; class Insecta; order Diptera; family Culicidae; genus Aedes; species Aedes japonicus. Next base: position 103,509 of record JASCZW010001191.1, read on the forward strand.
GAAATTTTGCATGCAGGGGTTTTTTGGGCCGGAAGAGGTTCTTATGGTAGCTATAGACCCCTCCCTACTCTGGAGAGGGGTGCTCCCATACAAATGAAACACTAATTTCTACATAACTCGAGAACTAATCAAGCAAAAGAAACCAAATTTAGCATGTGTGAGTTTTTGAAGGCAAGTAAGGTTTCTATGGGTGCTTCTCCTGAAAAGGGGGACTCCCATACAAATAAAACACAATATTCTGCGTAACTCGGGAACTAATCAAGCAAACGGAACGGTGGTGGTTTTTGAAGACAAAAAATGTTCCTTTGTTGGTTTGGGACCCCTTCCCATCCAAAGGGCTCCGATACAAATGAAATACAATATACTGCATGACTCGAGAACTAATCAAATTTAATATGTGGTGGGTTTTAAATACAAAATATGGTTCTATGTTGATTTGAGACCCCTCTCCTGTCTGAAAGGGGGGGATTCCATACAAATGAAACGCAAATCCTTGCATAACTCATGAACTGATCAGGGAAATGGAACCAAATTTGGCATGTGGAGTTTTTCGGAGAAATTTTTTTTTTCTATGGTAGTTCAGTTCTTTTGGAAGGAGGGAGGGCCCTCAAACAAATGAAACACAAACTTCTACATAACTTGAGAACAAATCAAGCAAATAGAACCAAAATTGACGAGCGGGGTTTGTTGAATGCAAGAAATGTTTCTAAGGAGATTCCAAACACAAATTTCAACCAAACATAAGAATTATCCAGAAAACTCGAACTGTGTATTTCTCGGGTAAAAAGAATGTTCTGATAGAAGTCAACTCTTTCCAAAAAAAATAACCATTGTTCATTCATTTAGTTGCAGGCGTAGCAACGCTCGCACCAGGAACAGCTAGTATATATATAAAAATGAATTTCTGTCTGTCTGAACCTTAAAGAATCGAAAACTACTGAACCTGTTGATGTGTAATTTTGTATAAACGGGTTTTTGGGGCCGGAAGAGGATCTTATGATAGTAAGAGATCCCTCACTTCTCTGGAAAGGGGGGCTTCCATACAAATAAAATATTATTTTTTGCATAACTCAAGAACTAATCAAGCAAAAGAAGCCAAATTTAGCATTGTGGCAGTTTTAGGAGGCAAAAAATGTTTCTATTAATGTTTGAGACCCTTCCCCTTTATAGAAGGAGAATGCCCCCATACAAAAAAAAACAGAAGTTTCTGCATAACTCGAAAGCTAATCCAGCAAATATAACCAATTATGGCATGTGGGATTTTCTGTGGTGATTTGAGATCTCTCCCATTTTAAGAAGGGGGAGGCTCTCATACAAGTGAAATTTCTGCATAACTCAAGAATGCATAAAGGTAATTGTACTTAAATTTGTCATGTGGGGATTTTGGATGCAAAAATCAATCTGCTGTGGTTTGAGGTCCCGTCCTGTGGTAGGGGGAGGGACGGAGGGGGGAGTATCATACAAATAAAACACAAGTTTCTGCATAACTCGAGAACTTATCAAGTAAATGGAACCAAATTTTACACGTGGTGTTTTTTAGAAGCAAGAATTATTTTTATGATGGTTTGAGACACCCCTCTTTCTAGAAGCAAGGGTTTGAGCACCCCTCTTTCTAGAGGCTCTCATACACATGAATCTGAAATTTCTACATAACTCAAGAACTAATCAAACAAATGGAACCAAATTTGGCATGTGGAGATTTTGAAAGCAATAAATGTTTCTACGGTAGATCGAGACATCGCCTCTCTCTCTCTCTCTCTCTCTCTCTCTCTCTCTCTGTTAGGGAGAGAGGCTCCTATGTAAATGGAACACAAGTTCCGCTCTCTGTAAGAGGGGGCTTCCATACAAATGACACACAAATGTCTGCATAACTCGATAACTAATCAAGTATATGGAACCACATTAGGCAGATGGACGTTTTTGAAGGCAAGAAATATATCTAAGGTGACTCGAGACCCCTCCCCTTTCTGAAAGGAGGGCTCATTAAGAACACAAATTTATGAATAACTCGAGAACTTATCACGTTACTGGAACCAAATTTTACCTGTAGATGTTTTTGAAGGCAAGAAATGTTCCTATTGTGGTTTTAGACGCCTCCGCCCTGCTGAAAGAGGGGGATCCCAAACAAATGAAACATAAATTTCTGCTTAACTCAAAAACATATCGAGCAAATAAAACCAAGTTTGGCAGGTGGAGGTTTTTAAAGGAGAGAAATATTTCTATGGTGTTGTTAGCTCCCTTCGCCGTCTGGAAGGGGAAGCTCCCTTACAAATGAAACACAATTTTCAACATAACTCCAATGAAACAAATGAAACCAAACTTGGCATGTTGAGGTATTTGGAGGCAAAACATGTTTCTATTGCAGTTTAAGACCCCACCCACTTTTAAAGTGGGTGGCGGAGAGGGGGTGTAGCTCCCATACAAATTATATACAAATTTCTCCAGAGCTAATCCAGCAAATGAAATTACATTTGGCATATGGGGGTTTTTGGAGGTAGGATTTCTATATACATAAAAATGAATTTCTGTCTGTCTGTCTGTCTGATCCCTATAGACTCGGAAAGATTTGAACCGATCAATGTGAAAATTTGTAAGCAGGGGTTTTTTGGAGCTGGGGAACCTTCTTATGATTGTTTGAAACCCCTTTTCTCTCAGGAAGGGAGGCTCTCATACAAATGAGACCCAAATTTCTGCATAACTCGAGAACTAATCAAGCAAATGGAATCCTGCCGATATCGTTTTCCGTTAGTTATTCACGATTTTCTTATAAAATTACGCCCTTTTCAAATGTGTTTTATTCAATTTAAAACAATATCCTATCTTCAGTTTTCAAATATGATATGTATGTATGTATGTATGTAATGAAGCCACCATCCCTTCTACGACCTTGTCATGTATGCAGCTCCACTTAATAGCAAGATCAAATTGAGTTACCGGGTTGCATTCACAGTAACGCTGTATGAAGGGCCAAAAACGGTGGGCGGACCCGTTAGCAGAGACACTTACGCGAAACCCGTGGGAACATAAGATTCTCCTTCCAACGATGCGATCCAACAAATCGAATAGCGCAATTCACTATACTTACTAAGCTTTCTACGGGATGGCTTGTTAAGAAGGGCGCGTCACTCACGCTGAAACTGTTGGAGTAGAGTTCGCAACATCACAATCGAATCGGTAGGATAAGAAAATGATACTGTTTATTCCCTCCTAGACGCCGGTTGTCATACGACTCTATTGTTCAATTCCAGCTTGAATGATACCCTGATGCTCCCTCCCTGCCCAATATATATTCAATGTCATGTAGTAATATATAAAATATCGTGAATATTAAACTGATAAAAAATATAGTGAATGATTATTATAATGATATTTAGTATAGTAAGTGAATGTAAGAATGATAGTAACAATTCCATTAGTAAACCTGAAAGTTAAAACAATATAGTAGCTACGAGAAAAAAAATTGATTCAAACATATTTTACAATACTTGGAATATCCATGGATGATCTGAAATTATATAGCATATGAAGAATAGTAAACAAAAAATTTCGAAGTGCTGTTCCGTTTCCTTGAATCACAAAAACTTTTTGTAGTGAGTCTTACAGTAACTATAGCAATTTTTATCAAATGAATTTAAATACAATAATATCATATCATTTAATATCATAACATAAAATAAAAATTTGACGTTAAAATGTAAAATAAAAATACGAGCAAACCAGTAAACTATAGTAGAATATATATCCGTAACTTTGCTGGTCATCGAAAGACTTCCGCTGTTGCAGCTTCGATAAAATTAATATCTATTAAGAATTTGTTTTCACAGTTTTAGTCAAATAACATAATAAGCGTAAGTATTAATATATATATATATATATATATATATATATATATATATATATATATATATATATATATATATATATATATATATATATATATATATATATATATATATATATATATATATATCTGTTATCCACTGGTTTGTAACTGAAAAAAAGATTAGATATGTTTTAATATCCTGAAAATCTTGAAAAACTGAAAACAGCAAACAATTAGGAGAAATAAATGTTATATAAGCATGAATAATTCCAAAAACGTAGATTAAGTAAAACCAGACAAAAAAAAGTCCGATAGCTCTTATTTATCTGGATCTAAAAATGATAATAAGTAACAGGAAAGCAATGATTATAAATTATATAGTTTTGGTGAATAAGAGAAATCCTTTTTGGAGTAGAATTTGTCGTACATAATGCTTCCTACATTTTTTTCAGTGAAAATGGCATAGAATATAGAAAAAATAGTGAAGAAATGTTATAGTATAAAATGATAATACCAATTTTAATTGTATTCACATATCTACAGATTGTGATCCTGCTGCAATTGTAAAGGGTGTCCACGATGAAATTGCCACACTATGAAATTGCTCTAACTTTTTTACCGTTGGGTAGAATTTAATGAAAATTTGGGTGGATTTAGTTCATAGTGCATTATTTACATCCTGCAAGTTTTAAAGTCCTGTGATTAAAACTCGCGGAAATGGAGTCGAAAGAACAGCTCGTGCGTGATAAAATCTTGCGCATTCATCACGAGAACAAGGATCTCTCGCATCGTTCCATCGCTAAAACGTTGGGAATCGCGAATTCCACGGTGTCACGAGTGATTAAGCGGTTCGAGGAACGGTTGACCACCGATCGGAAGCCCAGAAGTGAAGAAAAAGTATTCCGTACAACACCAAAAATCACAACCGCGTAGTTGGGGCCTTCAACCGAAATCCGAACGCCTCCGTTCAGGATGTGCCTAAGAAGCTGCACCTAAGCCGAAGTTTTGTCCAGAAGGCCAAAACTAAGGCTGGGCTTCGAACGTTCAAGGTACAAAAGGCCCCTAATCGCGACGAGAAGCAGAACAAGTCCGCCAAAACCCGTGCCAGGAAGTTGTACCTCAACATGCTGACGAAAGTTGAATGCTGCATCATGGACGACGAAACATATGTGAAGGCCGACTTCAAACAGATCCCCGGCAACCTGTTTTTCACGGCCAAGGATAAGTTCAGCGTTCCGGAGCATGTCCGCACTCAGAAGATGTCCAAATTTGCGAAGAAATTCCTGGTTTGGCAAGCCATCTGCATGTGCGAGAAGCGGAGTGCACCTTTCGTGACCCAGGACACGATGAACGGACAGGTGTACATAAAAGAGTGCCTCCAGAAGCGGCTGCTTCCTCTCCGAAGGCTCACAACGTCCCAACAATCTTCTGGCCGGATTTGGCCTCATGCCACTACTCCAAGGACGTGCTGAAGTGGTATGCGGACAATAAGGTCAATTTCGTGCCGAAAATGTTCAACCCTCCCAACACTCCGGAGCTCTGCCCCATCGAGAAGTACTGGGCGATTATGAAGCAGCACCTTCTTAAACGACCTAAGGTAGTGACGACAGTCGAGGAACTGAAGAAAGTATGGGTTTACATGCAAAAAACGGTTGATTCACAGGTTGTGCAGAATCTTATGGCCGGGGTTAAGGCCAAGGTGTGGGCATTTTCGTATGGACTGTAAATAAAATACGAGTAAAATGGTAAAATGAAGTTTAATAGTTATTTCTCAATCCCTGAAAATTTGATGGCAATCGGATGAAAACTCGAATTTTGCGAATCAATTTTGTGTGTGGCAATTTCATCGTGGACACCCTTTAGACGGGCCCGCTCATGGACTACTTACCTTAGATAAATTATCATAATCACCGAAAAAAACAAAATATATTTAAAATTATTTTAAAATACTAAGGAGTTCCTTGAATGACCTGAAATTACAAAGAATAGTATATCTACCATATCGATGTGCTGCTGCTTTAGTGAAAAAAATAATTTATGTGATATAACCACAATGGAACTGACTCTTAGCTTCGGGTCCTGAAATCCCTACTGAGCCCTTGCGGCACGTCAAGCCGGCAGTTCAGCGCAAGGGCAGAATTTATAGCAGAGATGTCTACAAAAATACTGTTCTTCCAATTAAGTAGTTTTATCATGCATTTACGCAAAAGAATTTAGGGAAGTTAGAATAATGTCCTCAATAGTTATTTTTGCAATTCAAACCATAACTATTTCGAAGGCAAGTTTTTGTAACCGTTCATATAATCTTGCAGTTCGAAAAACTATAAATATTTTGCGCAATTGTTTAACAGTTCCATGCCAATGGTACTGATTACAACTAAGGCATGTGGGCATTGGATCAGATGGAACATCGGTAATGATGGCTTCGTCAAGAAGCTGCTGAAGGTTAACTGTCCTCATTTGATATTTATCAAATTGACAAACGATTCAAGGTTTTCCAGATGATACAAAGTTTCTTGGAATTTAAGCTTTTGAAAGTTCTGCATCCATCTGTCACCAGATGGCTCTTGTTGGATTCAGTTGTTAAAAAGAATTTGGGACGGTTTTCGGAGCTCGTGTTGTGTTTCTCGTTTCAATCCAACTGCGACAGCAATCAAACCGCAGCCACTTCTCATCTTCATGAGCTACGTAGCTCCGGAACTCTCGATGATACCAAGAAGGAGGCTTTCTACTTGATTTACATTCGAACTTCAAGCTTCAAGTTTTACATGACATATCACACATTTATATCACAATTCAAATTTAAATTCAACAATTTTATATAGACACATCCAAACAATGCTTGATTGTTAATTCCGTTCCGATTTTTTCCCTATCCTTGAATTTTTAGTAATCAAAACAAACTTGAGGTCCAAAATAAACGCAGTGCCGATATCGCATCTGACCACCACCTTATAATAGGCGAGATCCGTCGCACGGATCCGTCGCACGGATCCAGCGACGGGAGGAGATGCGGACACGCCGACTAGAAGATCCAGTTGTGTTTTCATGTGTGTTTGTTCGTTGAAGAGCTTCAGACTCGAGCAGCAGATGTTCCGGAAGGTGGCAACGTGGACGAACAATGACCGGCCATCAAGAATGCCTTTATCGAGACAAGTGTAAGTAAGTTGGGTGAGCTGCGCACACAGCGAAAATAGTAAATCACCGATGAAATCTGGCGGAAGATTGAGGAGCGTAGAGAAGCTCAAGCTGCGATAGAGCGGGCAAAAACCAGAGGAGCCAAGTGCGAGTCTTGTCAACGGTACTCGGCTTTAAAGAAGGGAGTAAAACGCTACTGCCGATGGGAAAAGCGAGCGCAAACACTGGCGATATCCGCCTCCTCTACGATAGCTCACGACGCCTAAGTAAAGCAAGGATGAATCTGGAGATTCCTGTGAAGGATGCGGCTGGGTAGTCACTTGCCGACCCCACTGAACAGTTGAAACGTTTGGTTTGAGTACTTCGAACAAAACTTCTACAAGTTACGACGTTCAATCAACCATCAACATCTCGGCATGATCGGCCACAGATGCGGCGCATCATTCGCGTCATCACCGAGGCCCCATCATTGCAGGAGATCGAAGCATCTGAAGCTATCTGAAGCATAAAACTCAATAAGGCTCCCGGGGTCGATCGCACATCAGCAGAGATGCTCAAAGCAGAGCCCATGCTATCCGCACAAATGTTGCATCAATAATTTTGTTATATCTGGGACAATGCGAAACTTCCGGCCGACTGGATCCAGGGCGTCTTAGTAAAGGTCCCTGTGAAGGTGGATCTAACTGTGTGAGACAATTGGCAAGGCATCATATTATTGTAAATTGTTCTCAAAGTCCTGTGCAAAGTTATCCTAAACCAGATTCGGGAGAAGATCGACGCGACTTTCTAGCTGCAGCTGGCTGTATTCTGTTCCGGAAGATCTTATGTGGCCCATATTGTCACGCTCCGAATCATTCTGGAGCAGGTCAATGAATTCCAAGAGTCCCTATATTTGGTATTCATTGACTACGAAAAAGCTTTCAACAGACTCAACCACAAAAATTTGTGGGGCACCCTGAGACTCAAAGGAGTTCCGGATAAAATCGAGACTTTCACATGCAGAGTCCTGCATAACGGAGCCTTGTCTGACCCCATACGGGTAGTCGCCGGCGTGAGGCAAGGATGTATATTATCACCGTTACTGTTCTTCACCGTAATCGACGCGATCATGGGAGATGCTATTGACGGTGAATCGAATCGTGGGCTGCTTTGGCATCCTATCACTATGGAGCACCTCAGCGACTTCGACTTCGATTTGACTGATGACGTTGCTTTGTTAGCGCAACGGCGCTCTGATATGCAGAGCAAGCTCAACGACCTCGCAAGCTCAACGCTCCCTTGCGGCGGGTCTGACCATCAACGTCAACAAGACTAAATGTCAGACGTACAATACTTCCAATATTACGGTAGCGGGACAAGCAATGGAGAAAGTCGATAGCCTCCAATATCTTGGCAGCCAGATAGCGTTAGACGCCGGGAGAACAGCGACATAAGTGCACCGGTCAAGAAGGCTAGGGCTGCTTTTGCGAGTTTAAGAAATATATGAAGGTCAAACCAGATAAGTCAACGTACCAAAATCCGAGTTTGAAGATAAATGGTTAGTCTATGAAATGCTTCTACACCGAAAGAAAAACCGGTAGAAACTACCTATCCAAGGGTTATATTAAAAAAACAAAACTTTCGCACATTAGCAAAGTAAAATAGTTTTACCAAACTCTTTCAGAAAAAAAAAACCATAAACGCGCCAGATCTATTCAACTTTCATTCATTTAGTTGCATGCGTAGCAAAGCTTGCACCGGGTTCAGCTAGTATTTATATAAAACCATATGTTGGGATAAAGAGAGCACCAAATTGAAGTGAGCTCTTCTCCCCATCTAGTGGAACATTTTACTAGGCGAGGGCTCGGTTTTGGTGTGGTTTCTGCGAACTTGTTTCTGGAAGGTAATTCTCTTTAGACCCCTGCTTAGCTTGGGTTACGCGTAAGTATATCTGCTTACGGGCCCATAATACGTTTTTGGCCCTTCATACAGGGACATGATGAAGCATTTACCACAGTATGACCTTGATCATTTAACTAAAACAGTCCAATGATATAGGCAGTTGCCTTGTAACATTAGATGGTAAAGTCCGATTCAAAGTAAATTTGGCCGCATTCAAGTAATCATAACTCAAGAATTAAACAACATACGCGGTTCATCAAAACGTCAAACAAAAAGGTATTTATTCCGCGTCATTTCGAACGAACTGTCACACTTTACTTGTGAGCGATGCCATCATGATCTGCAGTGTCGCTGGTGACACGGTACCAGCGATTTTTTTTCCACTTTAAACGCATTTCTTGTGCATTTGTCACTTTTTACCGCATCCTTGAAGTTTTCGCTTGACAATTGCCCAATATTTTTCGATCGATCTGAACTCAGGGCAATTCGGAAGATTAATGTCTTTAGCGCCGAAATTAACATTGATTGCAACATACCATTCTAGTACCTCCTTAGAGTAGTGGCAGCTGGCAAGATCCGGCCAAAACATAACGTTGGTCTTGTGTTACCAAACGAAGGGTAAAATCCGCTTTTTCAGACACTCTTTAATGTAAACCTTCGACTTCATTGTGTGAGATGTGATGAAAACTTTGGTTTGAAGGCCACAACTGCAGATTCCTTGCCAAAGCATTAATTTCCGAGCAAACTTATCAGCAAAAACAAATTCAAACCTGGAAGGGACATCCCCACGATGTCTGGGTAGAATTTTCGTCCGGGGATTTGTTTATTATCCATTTTGACATATGTTTCGTCATCCATTAAAGTACAGCCCTCAAATTTCGTCAAAACTCGTTCGTATAGTAATCGTGCTAACTTTTTGGCTACTAAATTTTGTTTCAGGAAGCGATTCGGATGTTTACTGGCACAAAAAGACTTATATCCTTCTCTTGAAAGGATGTTACGCACGGTGGAACAGCTCTAACCGTATTTCTTTGCCAAATCACGTATGGAAACTCCTAGGTTGCCTTTATCCTCAGCTTTTTATCCGTTGGGCCACTTTTATGATAGATGCGTTGTGCTCTATCCACACTCGGAGTATCCATGTAACGTTTGATTGTAAGACACACCGTTGACTTTGGGAATTTTAACACTTTTGCTATTTTTGAGGCAGACCACGATGGATTCTCTAGATGTTGTGAGCAATTTATTTTCTTTTCTCAAGTTGCATGATCCGTGATTTCGAGATGGATTGATCAATCGAGAAAAACTTTTCACCGATTTCTTTGTCAATAAAACATCAATAAATGCCTGTCAAACGTTTTTTGTTCCAACCACCAGGAACATGGTGGCGTATTAAACCGTGCGTTCAGATTTACTTTCAATCGAGATTTAGTTCGCACCATCGTCATCATCACGATAAACATGAATTACTCGATATTTATTTATTTTCACCGACTCTCGGGTGTTCCACTTGGCAACAGTAGTCGCAAGTGTTTCGGACTTTTCATTTGTTTCTGTTAAAAAAACTATTCCGCCATAACTATGTGGGTCCCCCTTTATGCCACTTCCATCAAATGTAACTCTATTATTATTAAAGCTAAAGGTTTCGCCAAGACTATTTTTGACCTCCTAATTTCTAGATCGGGACCATTGTGCAATACCTTCAATACAATTCACTCACGAATGATTAACTAAAGGTTCGAATTTTTGACACGACTGAGCATTTTGACCCCCCCTTCCTCAATGGAAAACTCTAATCATACAACCTCGCACTCGTCCTTCATTGATGAAGAAGAATGCGCAAGTGGAAGTCTATTCGAAGTAGATTGCCTTATCGGGAACTAGCCTGCTTCGGTTGAACAAGCGTCAGTGAATAACATATTAATTGGCACACTGGCCAGATAAATTACCATCGCAGTTGGCTAGAGTATGATCAAAGATGCAGCTTTCGATTGGAATCAACTGCTGAAGATTTCCAGGTAATAGATTAATTGGATGCAATTTTCTTCGTTCAACCATTCGATAAAATCTCACGATTTCTATAAATATGCGATCCCAATCGATATCGCAACTTCAACTGCCATCCCAACTGAGAAATATCTTGTTGATTTAGCCCCCTTTCCCGGTGGATCACAGTCTGAAACAATTTGTTCTACCCCATATACGGAAACGCTAGGAATCACGAAACGCGAACCTCAACGGCGACGACGAAAACCGAGGAACTCCCTTGGCAAACTTGGCGCTTTCAGCTCAACTAACAAAACGCGCACCAGAGCCGGCGGGAATATTGTTGAAAACTTTGCTTACCCTATAAATTATTGTAAGAAACAAGCAGTTTACCACTAGCGATGACGTATTGCCAATAAGCCCGACGATGGGGTGGGCAAAACTTCGTAGTTCGGGTTCAGCCACACTTTGTCATAGATCAGCCGAACGGAAGTGTTCCAAAATGTGCCGGCAAACTCCGAGCTTATTAGATTCGACAGCAGGGTGGGATAGGAGGGGGGGGGGACGTTGGTAGCATAATTGCCATCTGTGTAGTGTTTCGCGCACCTACCTACATATGGCGAACGTGGGTGCCGAAAAGTTTCGAAACTCTTCCCGTGTATCGAAGAAAGAACTCGTCGATCTCTTGACTGTTGGGTTGTTGTTTTATTGAAAGTAATATTTTTCCACAAAGTTTCCTAGATGCTTCCTTATTGGCAGGATACTTCCATTCCTAGCGAATGGTGTGCTGTTTTCGATAAATTTCAAAGTTTGTTTTCTGAATTATGAGGGATATTAATCAGCTTAAGCTTGTTTTTGAAGCGCTGATTTGAAGGTGCAAACGTCAATTGTTTCATCCGGACAAGGAAGGGCTAAATTTGAGACCGACCAAGGCAATCTTGAGAAACGGGATTTATTCAACTGGGTAGTAACAAATTTTCCAAATAAGAGAACTACTGGTTTTCAGAAGCGTAACAATGAATCTACCTCGATTTTTTTCAACGCCACGGTCCGTACTTGAAGGCAGAACCGTAATGGTTTCGCGAATTTTCGGTCGTAAATCTAGAAACACATTTCGAAAGGGTTTAGATTCCAATCAACCAGGATCGATTCCCTCCATCAATTATAGAATCTGGTTGACATTTTTGCCGACCACGTCCATGACGTATAGAAATTACAGCACCCAACCCCAGTTAGGACCTTTCGAAAACTTCATCGAGGAACGAACACCCTTTGCCACTGCTTACCACTATGCTTTCACAAACAGACGTAAAAGTGGAAAAATGTGAGCCTTGGGAAAACATTGCCACTAACTGGCCGGCGCCTGGCATTTCGAAAAGTGCAATTTTTCTGCTCCTTCTGTTTCAACTTTACACATAATTCCTGTCTTGGAGTAGCGAAAACCACAACACAAAACACTTGGGCGGCAGTCGGCAATAGTAGTAGAGGCATTTAAAGTGCTTTTGTGAAACTTTTCCCCTGGTCGTTTATTGCCTTAATATTGCCGAACGAAGACATTGGACAGAGACAAACAATTTTACACATGCAATGTTCCGGAACGGGATTCTTTCCGACTCTGCAGGCCAGAAGGGCTGATTGAGCTGTCAAATGAAGTAGAAAGAGATGATATGAACAATGACACGTGATGGCGCCGAATATTGAATAAGGATTATATTTAAAAGTAGTTATTAACAACAGTTAACGTAGTTTAGATTTTGAGTGTGTATTCGTATGACGATTTGTTTACATGTCAAAAGCCCATTTTTGTTCGTTTTTTTTTTCACTAAGGGCATCGTCAGTGGTGGTCTATTTTTGGAACAACCTTATTATTGATTTGTATCAGCAAAACTGGAATAGAACCTGCTTAAATAGAACATTTTTGCGTTTCCCACACCGGTGTTGTATTTCCTGTTGTTAAACCCACCAACACTTCATCCTGCCAATCATTCAACATCAGAGATCAAACAATCTTTTTTTAGAGATCTCATTACTGCCAGTACTTGCTCTTTCGTTTGGCTGAAGATGAGTGTGTAAATTTCGTTTGACTGAAGATGAGTGTGTGTAAACGATATCAGATAATGCTGATAAGTAATTTGACAGCGGAAAAGCATGGCGTCCTAGAAGACGCCCCTAAGTCGACCGGGATTTCTGTTTTGGTCATTAGAAGCTGTTCCAAGACAACCTTAGTGACACGCCAACCAACGACGACAAGCGCTTTCTGCATCGTTTCCGCATGCCAAAGGAGACTTTCTTGGGCACTATGCGACACCTAGAGTGATCTGATGACTTTTTCCAGTTGTGATGCTGGAAAAGTTGGCCTCAGCCAGATCCAAAAAAGCACTACAGTCTAACGGATGTTAGCGTACGGTTCCTCACCTACGTCTCTATGCAAAAATGTGAGAATTGGGGAGTCCACCTCCCTGAGCAAAGCTGAAGACCTTCGGCATGCGGTATCTGGGTCCCTCCAATCCGGAAAAGGTGAACTGATAAACGAAAATGCTTCCCAAAACTTTGAAGAAAAATATTGCATAAATTCATTGAACTTCCCAGAATCTCAGGGTTTAGAATACGTTTGAGAAATTCAGGAAACTTGTCAGAGGTTTTGTGGTTCACCCTGGTGTCTAGAATCAGGGAACTTCCCGGAAGTTAAGGGTTCTTCCCAGAAGTTCAGATAAATGCGCTGATATTCATGGTATTTCACAGAAAATTAAGGAATTTCCCATTAAATCAGAGTGCCTCACATACGTTCTGAGAACATCTACAAGGTTAAGAATTCTTCCCAGAAGTTCCTGCAGCTCTTCAGAAATTAATGAAACTTCCCAGAAATACAGAAAACATATCAGATTGTTTCTGAGTATTTCCCAGAAACTAATAAAACTACCCAAGAACTTTCCTGATTTTCAGGGAACCGCTCAAAAGTTTGAGCAAATTTCCAGCAAACTAGAGAACATCCCATAAGCTCTGAGAACTTTCTAGAAATCATGGAGCTTTTCAATCTAAATAGTGATGAAGCTAGAAAAGTAGGCCTGAACCAGTTCCAAAAAAGCACTACAGCCTTATGGATGTTGGCGTACGGTTCCTCAGCTACTTTTCTCTACGAAAATGAGAGGAATGGGGAAGTTAACCACTCAGATAAACGAAATTGCTTCCCAAAAGTTCAAAAAGAAAATCGCATAAATTCTGTGAACTTCCCAGAATCTCAAAGTTCAGAATATGTCCAAAAAATTCAGAAAACTTTTTAGAGGTCTTGTGGTTCTTCCTGGTGTTAAGGTAACTTTTTCAAAGAATCAAGGAACTTCCCAGAAGTTATGGGTTCTCCCCAGAAGTTCAGGTAAATGCGGTGACATTCAGGTTATTTCACAGAAAATTAGGGAATTTTCCATAAATTCAAGCACCATGAATACGTTATGAGAACATCCCCAAGGTTCAAGATTCTTCCCAAAACTTCCTGCAATTCTCCAGAAATTAACGAAGTTTCCCAGAAGAACTGAAAACATATCAGATTTTTTCTGGGTATTTCCCAGAAGCTAATAGAACTACCCAAAAACTTACCAAGAACTTTCCAGATTTTCAGGGAATTTTCAAAAGTTCGAGCAAATTTCCAGCAAACTAGAGAACATTCCATCAGTTCAGAGAACTTTTCAGAAATTCAAGGAGCTTTTCAATAGTTTGTGGATGTCTAAGTAGTGATGCAGCTAGATAAACAGGTCTGAGCCCGTTCCTCAGCTACTTCTCTCTACGAAAATGTGAGAAATGGAGGAGTCAACCAGCCTGCTGACTCTGAGATTTTTTCTAAAGCTGAAGACTTTCGGTCCGCAGTATCTTGCGTCCCCCACACCGGAAAAGTGAACTGATTAACGAAAAAGCTTCCAAAAAGTTCGAAAAAACACGTATAGATTCTATGAACTTCTCAGAATCTTAGGATTAAGGATATTTCTAAGAAATCCAAGAAACTTTAGAGTTTTTATGGTTCTCCCTGGTGTTAAGGGGAACTTTCCAAAAATTCAGGGAACTTTCAAGAAGTTCAGGCAACTGCGCTGAAATTCAGGGTATTTCCCAGAAATTCATGGAATTTCACATAAATACAAGCACTTTGAATACGTTCTGAGAACATCCCAAAAGTTGAGCATTCTTCCCAGCAGTTCCTGCTACTCTCCAGAAAATAAGAGAGTTTCCCAAAAGTTCAGAAAACTCATCAGTTTTTTTTTGTATTTAATAATAGAACTACCTAAGATGTCCAGATAACATGCCAGATTTTCAGAGAACTCCCTTTCCCAGAAGCTACAGGTTCTTTCCAGAAGTTCAGAAAACTGCGTTGTTGTTCAGGATAGTTCTCAGAAATTTTGGGAGTTTTCCATAAATTAAATCACCCTGAATACGTTCTGAGGACATCCCAAAACTTGAGGATTCTTCCCAAAAGTTCCTGCAATTCTCCAGACATTAAGAGAGTTTCCCAGAATTCAGAAAATTCATCAGATTTGTTTTGGGTACTTCTCAGAAGTTAAAAGAACTACCTAAGTTGTCCAGAAAACTTTCCAGATTATCAGGGAACTCCCTTACCCAGAAGTTAACGGTTCGTCCCAAGATTTCAGGAAACTGTCCTGATATTCAGGGTATTTCCCAGAAATTTAGGGAATTTTCCATAAATTCAAGCACCCTGAATACATTTTGAGAACAACTCAAAAGTTAAGGATTCTTCCCAGAAGTTCCTGAAACCCTCCAAAAATTGAGAGAGATTTCCAGAATTCAGAAAGCTCATCTGATTTTTTTGGGTATTTCTCAGAAGTTAATAGAACTACATAGGATGTCCAGATAACTCTCCAGATTTTCAGGGACTCCCTTGCCTAGAAGTTAAGGGTTCTTCCCAAGATTTCAGGCAATTGTCCTGATATTCAGGGTACTTCCCAGAAATTGAGGGAATTTTTTATAAATTCAAGCACCATGAATACATTCTGAGAACATCCCAAAAGTTAAGGATTCTTCCCAGAAGTTCATGCAACTCTCCAAAAATTAAGAGAGCTTTCCAAAAGTTCAGAAAACTCATCCATTTATTTTGGGTATTTCTCAGACGTTAAAAGCACTACCGTAGAAGTCCAGATAACATGCCAGATTTTCAGGGAACTCCCTTTCCCAGAAGGAAAGGGTACTTCCCAGAAGTTCAGGGAACTGCGCTGTTATTCAGGGTGTTTCCCACAAATTTAGGGAATTTTCCATAAATTCAAGCACCCTGGATACGTTCTGAGAACATCCCAAGAGTTAAGGATTCTTCCCAGAAGTTTTTGCAACTCTCCAGAAATGAAGAGAGCTTTTGAAAAGTTCAGAAAACTCATCAGATTTTTGATGGATATTTTTCAAAAGTTAATAGAGCTACCTAAGATGTCCAAATAACTCTCCAGATTTTTAGGGAGCTCCCTTTTCCAGAAGGTAAGGATTCTTCCCTGAAGTTCAAGCAACTGCGCTGTGATTCAGCGTGTTTCCCAGAAATTTATGGAATTTCCCATAAGTTCAAGCACCCTGAATACGTTCTGAGAATATTCAGAAGTTAAGGATTCTTCCCAGAAATTCCTGCAACTCTCCAGAAATTAAGGGAGCTTTCCAGAAGTTCAGAAAACTTATCAGATTGTTTTTCTTGTGTATTTCTCAGAAGTTAATAGCACTACCATAGAAGTCCAGATAACATGCCAGATTTTCAGGGAACTCCCTTTCCCAGAAGTAAAGGGTTCTTCCTGAAGTTCAGGCAACTGCGCTGTTGTTCAGGATAATTCCCAGAAATTTTGGGAGTTTTCCATAAATTAAAGCACCCTGAATACGTTTTGAGAACATCCCAAAAGTTGAGGATTCTTCCCAAAAGTGCCTGCAACTCTCCAGACATTTAGAGAGTTTCCCAGAATTCAGAATTTCCAATAAATTCAAGCACCCTGAATACATTCTGAGAACATCCCAAATGTTAAGGATTCTTTCCAGAAATTCCTGCAACTCTCCAGAAATTAAGGGAGCTTTCCGAAAGTTCAGAAAATTCATCAATTTTTATTTTTTGGGTATTTTTCAGAAGTTAATAGAACTACCGCAGATGTCCAGATAACATGCCAGATTTTCAGGGAACTCCCTTTCCCAGAAGTTAAGGGTTCTTCGCAGAAGTTCAGGCAACTGCGCTGTTATTCAGGGTGTTTTCCAGAACACCCAAAAGTTAACGATTCTTCCCAGAAATTCTTGAAACCCGCCAGAAATTAAGGGAGCTACCCAGAAGTTCAAAAAACTTATCAGATTTTTTTTTTCGTATTTCTCATAAAACTACCCAAGATGTCCGGAAAAATTTCCAAATTTTCTGAGAACTTCGCGAAAATTCGAGTAAATTTCCAGCAAATTAGAGAATATCCCATAAGTTCAGAGAACTCTCTAGAAATTCATTGAGCATTCCAAAAGATTGCTGATCTCTTCAGCGATTCCAAGATTTACTTAGAAGTTCATGAAACTTCCCAGATATATAAAGAACTTCTCAGAAGTTAAAGGAACTAGTAGAAGTTCGAGAAACTACTTTGAAGTTTAGGGTACTTCGCAAACAATCATAAAACTTCCCAGAACATCAGGAAACGTCCACAAAGATCAGGAAACTTCCCCAAAGATCAGCATGTTTTCCAGAAGCTCAGTGAACGTCTCAAAAATTAAGAGAACGTTCCAGAAGTTGGGATGAAGGGTGCTTCGATTAAAATTTGGTCAACTTAAACTTAACAAATTTTCTTTCATAGTGCATTAACACATTTTAAAGATGTGTGCGTGCAGCATCATGCCTCTATTTTGATTTTGAGATTAGACTTCAGTTATCAAAATGTCGTCGAAGGAAGAGAAGCAACGCATCAAAATGTTACACGTGCATGGTGAAAATCCAAACTACCCTCATGCTAAGTTTGCAAAATTGTTAAATGTGGCTAAATCAACTGTTACCAACGTATTGAAAGAGTTCGATGAACGTTTGTCGATTGTCAGGAAAGCTGGATCGGAGAAAAGCCGGAGGCTACAGCGACGACAAAAAGAGATGTCGCAAAGAAGCTGGGAGTGGCGCCTTCAACCGTGAACAGAGCTAATAAACTTGACTATCGACTTACAAGAAAGATCTTGACTTATTAATAAGAACTTTGATCGATCCACACACATTTCTGTTTGACCCCATTTTAATCGGAACACCCTTTATTTCCAAAAACTCAAAGAACTTCTCAAAAGCTCAAAGAGCTTTTCTGATGCTCAGGGTACTTCCCAGAGACTCAGAAAATTTCTCAGAAGTTTCCAAGAATTTCAGAGAACTTCCTAATACAGCGGGGAACTTTCCAGAATTTCAGAAAACGTTCCAGAAATTCAGGAAACTTCTAGAGGTTTTTGAGGATTCAAAAGTTTAGGAAACATTCCGAGAATTTTTCCATAAGTTTAGGGAGCCTCCTAAATGTTCATTTATCTTTCCAGAAGCTCGAGAGATTTGAGATATAAAGGATGTTCCGATCAAAATTTGGTCAAACAGTTATGTGTGTGAGTCGATCAATGTTATTATTAATAAGTCAAATTCTTTTTTTTTTTCGAGTTCAAATAAAACAGAATACAGGAGAAATATTCAGCTAAGCTTCCGTTTTACCGAATGCGAATTGCCAGGTCTTTTGTTTAACACCTGCCATAAGATTTTGTACAGTCTCCTTGTCCACATTCTTCGCCACAGAACACAACAGCTTTTTGAGTTTTCTTGAGGTTCCGCTTGACGATGGCCCAATATTGTTCAATTGGGTGGAGCTCTGGCGTGTTGGGGAGGGGGGGGGGGGGCTGGGGGTTCTTGTCCTTGGGCACCACTTGAACGTTGTTGGCAGCATATTACTCCCTGGCTTTTTTCCGTTTTGGCAAGATGCCAAATCCGGCCAAAATAGAACGGAACAATTGTGTCGCTTCAGGAAAGGCAGTAAGCGTTTTTGTAGGCATTTGCTCAGATAAATTTCCTGGTTGACGGTTCCGGTCAATAAGTAAACGGTGCTCTTTAAGCCACAGGTACAGATGGCCTGCCACACCTGATATTTCTTCGCGAACTTTGACAGTTTAATATGCTTTAAAATATCTGCCTCCTTTCCCAGTCCGGTTACCGTACAAACTTCCTGTCCAGGAAAGCTGTTTAAAGTCTGCCTTGACGTACGTTTCATCGTCCTGTACCACACAATCAAACTTTGTCATCATCGTCGTGTACTACTTTCGTGATCGTGCTTTAGCCGATGTGTTTTGTTAATCGTTGTGATTTGGAGTCACCACTTTCTTGTAAGTTGACAGTCCAGCTCGTTTTTAGCTCTATCCACGGTTGAAGGCACCACTCCCAGCTTCTTTGCAACATCTTGGTTGTCGTTGTGGTTCCACTCGAAACAGCGGGCAACTCTTTTTGTCGTCACTGTGGCCTCCGGCTTTCGATTTCCCCCCGATCCAGTTAAAAGCACGATGAAAGGAAATGCGTCAAGTTTAAGTCGACCAAATTTTGATCTAAACACCCTTTAATATTGAAAAATAATATAATGCCTGAAAAAATCCAAGATATTTCGAACTTTTCCTTCGAGAAATACGAAGTGAATCTATCTTCAAGATATCATCGGTTTCTCCCAGAAAGTTTATCAGAACTTCCATAGTAAAATGTATCCTCTCCCCCAGAAGATAAGCTTGAATATAGATCTCCACCTGCCGAAACTTTCTATACAACAGGCTTCTCCAAAATGCCTCTGTATGAGCTATTTTCGAGTGCTAATCATGACCAACCTATAAATAAATTGACTATTCACTTTGAAGATTTCGTTACTTTTCATTTTCGAGTAATCAAAATTCTATTCGAAATCGGAATTTGCCACAAAGTTAGTCGTAAAATCCAAGACTGACACAATTCCCTGAGCCTGCTCACTAGGCAGCGCTTTCTGGAAAATACAGTTGCTGTAAAAAACACGTTGGTCAGGAATGAAACTAAAAGGCAATTCGCAAGCACTGGGAGCTACTTGAGGTAATTAATAAACGTAATCTATATAATAAAAATGAGTTAGGGTTTCCTTTGTCACGATTTCACTCGCGAGCGGAAGGACCGATCGGCGTGAAATTTTGTATGCAGAGTTTTTTGGGACCGGAGAACAATCTTATGATGGTTTGAGACCCCTCCCTTCACTGAAAAGGGGGGCTCCCATACAAATGAAACACAAATTTCTACACAACTCGAGAATTAATCAAGCAAAAGAAACCAAATTCAGCATGTGTGAGTTTTTGAAGGCAAAAAAGATTTTTATGGTAGCTTGAGAACCCTCCCCATCATGAAAGGAGGGGCCTCCAAACAAATAAAACACAATATTCTGCCAAACTCGGGAACTAATCAAGCAAACGGAACAAAATTCAGCATGTAATGGTTTTTTAAGACAAGAAATGTTTCTATGTTGGTTTGAGACCCATTCCCATCCTAAAGGGGGGGGGGGGAGGCCTCCGATACAAATGAAATACACTATTCTCCATGACTCGAGAACTAATCAAGCAAATGGAACCAAATTTAGTATGGGGTGGTTTTTGAAGACAAAAAATTGTTCTATGTTGATTTGAGACCCCTCCCCTTTCTGAAAGGGGGGGAACCTATTCAAATGAAACGCAAATCCTTGCATAACTCGAGAACTAATAAGAGAAATGGAACCAAATTTCGCATGTGGAAGTTTTTGAAGGAGGGAAATGTTTCTATGGTGATTTGAGACTCTTCCGACATATGAGGAGGAAGGGGGGAGGGGGTGCTCTCAAACAAATGGAACCCAAATTTCTGCATAACTCGAGAAATAATCAAGCAAATGGAACCAAATTTGGAATGGACGAGTTTTTTAAGGCATGAAATGTTTTTATGGTGGTTCAAAGCCCCTCCTCCCTCTAAATAGGGGGGCTCTCATACAAATGAAACAAATTTAAACCAAACATGAGAACTATCCCTACCGCTATGCAAATTTGTATGCAGGGGTTTTTGGGTCCGGGAAAGGATCTTATTATAGTTCGACACCCCTCCCGCCTTTAGAAAGGGGGACTCCCATGCAAATGGAAAACTATTTTCTGCATAACTCAAGAACTAATCAAACAAATGGAACTAAATATGGCATGTGGAGGTTTTTGTAGGCAAGAAATGTTTCTACGGTGGTTTGAGACCCCAAGCAAAAGAAACCAAATTCAGCATGTGTGAGGTTTTAAAGGCAAGAAAGGTTTCTATGATGGTTTCAGATTCGTCTTCGCTCTGAAAGGGGGGGCTCCTATACAAATGAAATACAATATTCTGTTTAACTTAAGAACTAATCAAGCAAATTGAACCAAATCTGGCATGTGGAGGTTTTTGTAGATGAATACTGTTTCAATGCTAATTTGAGACCCCTCCCTTTTCTGAGGGGGGGGGGGCTCCCATACAAATGAAACACAAATTTATGCATAACACGAGAACTAATCAAGAAAATGGAACCAAATTTGGCATATGGAGGTTTTTGAAGGAGAGAAATGTTTTTATGGTCATTGAGACTCTCAAAGGGCTCTCAAACAAATGAAACAGAAATATCTGCATAACTCGAGAACTAATAAAGTAAATGGAATCAAATTTGGCATGTGGAATTTTTTGAAGGAGAGACATATTCCTATGGTGGTTTAAGACCGCTCAGCCCTCTTAATGAGGGGGGTCCCATAGAAGTAAAACGCAATTTTCTGCATAACTCGAGAACTAATAAAGCAAATGGAATCGAATTTGGCATGTGGATTTTTTTGAAGGTCAGACATATTTCTATGGTGGTTTGAGACCCCTTTGCCCTCTGAAAGGGAGGGGGGGCTCTCATACAAATGAAACGCAGTTTTCTGCATAACTCCAGAACTATTCAAGTATATGAAACCACATTTGGCAATTTGGCATGTGGGGGCTATTGGAAACATGATGTTTATTTATATTAAAATGGATTTCTGTCTGACTGATCGGAGTGAAATTATGTATGCAGGTATTTTTGGGGCTGGGGAAGGTTCTTATGATTGTTTGAGACCGCTTCCCCCTTCCGGCTCGCATACAAATGAAACAAAAATTTCTGTATAGCTTGAGAACTAATCAAGCAAATGGAATCAAAAATGGTATGCGGGTTTTTTTTAATGCAAGAAATATTTCTATGGTGAATTCAATCACAAATTTCAACCAATCGTGAGAATTATCCAGGTAACTAAAGGGTGATACGGTCAAAATTTGGTCAATATCAACTTGACGTATTTCTTTCAATTTTGCATTTAAAAAACCTGAACACGCCTCATTTTGAAGGTGTGTGTGTGTGTGTAGAATGTTGCTCCTATTTTGATTTTGGAATTCTACTCTTCAGTTGTCAAAATGCCGTCCAAGCAAGAAGAGCAGCGTATCAAAATTTTGCTCGCGCATCGCGAAAATCCGAGCTACTCGCATGCAAAGTTGGCAAAATCGCTAAAAGTTGCCAAATCAACCGTTACAAATGTAATTAAAGTGTTTGGGGAACGTTTGTCGACAGCCAGGAAGTCTGGATCGGGGGGAAATCGAAAACCGGAAGCCGCTGAGACGACAAAGAGAGTTGCCGGTAGTTTCAAGCGAAATCCTAACCTACCTCTCCGAGATGCCGCAAATAAGCTGGGTGTATCGTCTACAACCGTGCATCGAGCCAAAAACGAGCCGGACTATCGACTTACAAGAAGGTAGTGACTCCAAATCGCGATGATAAACAAAATACGACGGCCAAAGCGCGATCCTGGAGGCTGTACACGACGATGCTGACGAAGTTTGACTGCGTGGTAATGGACGACGAAACCTACGTCAAAGCCGACTACAAGCAGCTTCCGGGACAAGAGTTTTATACGGCAAAAGGAAGGGGAAAGGTAGCAGATATTTTAAAGCACACGAAACTGTCAAAGTTCGCAAAGAAATATCTGGTTTGGCAAGCCATCTGTACCTGTGGCTTGAAAAGCAGCATTTTCATAGCTTCCGGGACTGTCAACCAAGAAATTTACGTGAAAGAGTGTTTGAATAAACGTCTGCTGCCTTTCCTGAAGAAACACGGTTGTTCCGTACTGTTTTGGCCGGATTTGGCATCTTGCCATTACGGTAAAAAGGCCATGGAGTGGTACGCCGCCAACAACGTGCAGGTGGTTCCCAAGGACAAGAACCCTCCCAACACGCCAGAGCTCCGCCCAATTGAGAAATACCGGGCTATTGTCAGCCGGAACCTGAAAGAAGACCAAAAAACTGCTAAGGACGAGCAGCAGTTCAAGGCAAACTGGCTTTCTGCGGCGAAGAAGGTGGACTAGGTGGCTGTACAAAATCTGATGGCAGGGTTCAAGCGTAAGGCCCGGCAATTCAGATTTGGAAAAGCGGAAGCCTAACTGAATATTTTTCCTGAATTTTATACTAATTGAACTTGAAAAAGAAATTTAATTTGATTTTTTAAATAAACGATTTCACCGATTTACACGCGTTTTCCCTTGACCAAATTTTGACCGTATCACCCTTTAAGCCACAAACTGTGTATTGTCTGGGTAAGAAGAATGTTCTGATAGAAGTTTGAACTCCTTATTACTCAAAAAAAAAACTCATTAAAAAAAAGCGTCAGTTCTATGTAATATTCATTCATTTAGTTGCAGGCGTAGCAACGCTCGCACCGGGATCAGCTAGTTAATAAAAATAAAAATAGTGGCAGTAGTAGTTATCGTAGTAAACACTGAAAAAAACATGTTTAGGGTAAAATGGGGTGAAATAGTCCATTTCTCGACCCCGGCACAGCATGAAACCGGCACCATTCGATTCCTGAGAGTTTTTCACATAAGATATGTTCTTTTCCTTAACGAACACACCGAATTAGGGTGAAATGGGGCAAAATGAGCCACTTCCAATGCTATGCACAGGATGAAATTAGTGGCAATCGATTTATTGGCATTTTTTCCCATAGAAAAACATCAGTTCATGTACAAATACCAGCGGATTTGAAATAAGTCCGATTACAGCTTCGATTCTGCTTACTGTGCGATGTTTTAGCACTTGGTCTAAAAATAATAAATCCAAACCACGATTGGGACCACTGTTAAAGATGCCCTTACACAAGTTTTTGCATAATTTCACGAATTAAACATGAAGCACCGACGAAAATTCTGCACAATTGGTGTACTGAGAAGGATGTAACGTACGATCAGATTGCAAAAAAAAGGTCAAAGTGCACCCAGCAAGTGTAAGAGAGTGACTGAAAAGTAAAGTGAACAGCACACCCTGCAGGATCTGCCGAGAACTGGACAAATACCCAGTCCCAGAAATGCTTATTAAGGAGTGTATCGAATATAGGCTATCCACATACATTTGCGTTGTACGCATGTATTTGTGATGGTTTGTTATGCTCTGAACACTGCATGCTGTGCGTTTGACTGTCAGCTTTCTTTTGTTTACTTGTTTGTGCGGTTCAAATTCTGCGTTTTCAAAATGTCGCGTATTGAAAAGGAAGTGAAAATTAAGGTTCTGGACACCTGGCTAAGTGAAAAGTGTTAAAACCATCATTAATAAGTTTGGGGAACACTATTCTTTGGATGGAAGAGGCAGAAAACCCGGTTCTTCCAACCCGAAACTGGAGCAGAAAGTGGTATCTCTAATCATGAATAACAAATCAATGTCAATACGTGATTTGGCCAAAAAAGCAGGAACGAGTGTCGGAATGATCCAGCGTATCAAGAGGCGAAACCACCTGAAGACCTACAAAAAGCAGAAAATCTCGAAACAAAGTGCAGAACAGAAGAAGCGAGCAGCAACAACGGCCCGGAAATTGTATTCGCGTCTTTTGCAGCGTCCGGATGCATGCGTTTTGATGGACGATGAGACCTTTGTAAAGGAGGACTCAAAAACCCTTCCAGGTCCACTACTTTAGTGCCGTCGTTGGGGAGGATGTGAGCGATGCGGACAGGTCGATTCAAGTGGAGAAATTCGGTCGAAAGGTACTGGTATGGCAAGCAATATGTTCCTGTGGTTTGAAATCAACCATTTTTTACACTACCGGAACTATAAATGCGGAAATCTATCGATCTTAGTGTCTCCAGAAGAGATTGTTGCCTTTATATAAGAAGCATAGTACACCTCCACTGTTTTGGCCGGATTTAGCGTCGGCTCACTATGCCAAAACCACTCTCAATTGGCTTGCGGAAAAGGGTATAGATTTCGTTGAGAAAAATATCAATCCACCAAATTGCCCTCAGCTTCGACCCATCGAACGTTACTGGGCAATCGTGAAGAGGGTCTTCAAGAAGACTGGTTGGGCAGCTGGGAACATGCAGGAGTTTAAAAAAAATTTGGGCTCAAGCGTCCAAAAAGTGCGATGCAACACTTGTCCGGAACTTGATGAAGAGCATTCGATCCAAAGTTCGAAAATTCGTGAAGGAATAACTTAAATTTCATCCGGTCTTCATTATGTTCAAGTTTAACCTCGTACAATAAAGGATCAATTTTTTGTATGAATAAAACATCGGTTTTCAACATAATTTGAAAGAAAGTTTGTGGATAGCTTATTTTCGATACACCCCCAGACTTCATCCCTGCTCATCATCACCGTCTGCAATATTGTCCAACAGAGGTTTCATCTACAAGCTATGGATACAAGGCATGATCGAGAGACAATAGCTACTGTTATCACCAGCACAACAACAGTCATCGTGCACTGGACAGATCATTGTAGGACTGCTGACGGCAACAGGAGAGTGAGTTCCATGCTCACGTACATCTCGGCTATGAGAATCTTCACTGGACATCGGTATCAACCAGGCTGACGAATGATCCATAAGTGAGTCGCATTTTGGTTGCCAAACGAAGAACTTGGTTCCAAGGCCACGGGCATTTTAATTTGTGATTAGTTTTAAGCAAATATATGTTGTGTTTAGTATATAAAAAAAAATCGTTTTATAAGTGTTCGTTTAGTAAAACGCGCGTTATTTCAACTATCCTGCGAAGATAGTGCATGCGTAACTGTGGTAATCCGTAGACCTGGAAAGGTCCTCCTATTGGTTTTCCTCCCCCCTCCAACCAACATCGGTCGATGTCGAACATGAGGACCCACTGCATCCCGCTATCGGAACATTGGAAGGAAAGGACCAGGTTCGTACACTCCTTAATTCTTCTTTCTGTTAAATTCTCGAAATTCCTGTGGTACACCCGCGATCAGATTCCGTACGGTATCTTCGGAAAGGCCCGCCGTGACGATTCTCCATCTTCTCTTGAAATCATCGGTGCCATTTGCTTTCTTCTTAGCTTCGAGGAGTTTCCGCTTGACTAGTGCCCAGTACTTCTCTATTGGGCGAAGTTCTGGACAGTTTGGTGGATTGGCTGTTTTTGGCACGTATTCGACCTCTTGTACCTTATACCATTCCATGACGGATTTCGCATAGTGACAAGCAGAACTGGAGAGTCGTGGTTATTGATAAACAATAGCAACCGCTTTTGCAGACATTCTTTCTCGTACACATCATAGACTTTCAATCACAATTACATATGGCCTGCCGAATTAAATACTTCTTCGAGAATTTGGTCACTTCCTTTGTCCGGAAATACTTGGAAACGGTGTTCTTTTGCATTGCGGTATAAAAAGCCAGACCCTGAAGCTATTTAAAGTCTTCGAGTACGTATGTTTCGTCGTCCATTGTAATAAAAGAAAATGTTTGTAAAAAATTGGTGTCAAGCACCTTAACACGACTTTTTGCAGTGAAATGTTGCATGTCATAACAGTTGGGCACCTTTTTCATTTTGTACGGCTTCCGTCCTTGCCCCTGCTTCACTTTTTGTACGTATGATTTTGACTTCCCCGCCACATTTCGCACAGAAAGATTGGGATTCTAAGTCAATGGTCGTATGGTCGGATTCTAAATAATGGCTACCATCTTCATGTCCATTTGTCGGGGGCATACTTTTCGATTTGTTCCACTTCCAACCTTCCCATCCAAAGTCAAGCGCTGATCAAATGATTTACAAATACAAAACACGGTACTTTTCGGTCATTTTAGTTTGCGGTTAAGGGGTAAGGCCACTGTAACGACACAAAAAAAAGGTTTTTTCACCAATTTTTTGCTCCCGAAATTGAAGGTATTTGAAAAAAAACTTTTAATGGTGTTATCGGGCGTACATTAACCTTTATTATCAAATTTTTAACAGTAAAAAAAACAAAATGGCGGTTCCACAGCTATCTTCCGGGACATGTTTTGCTTCCAGGGCTCCGCGGCACGCAGCACCACTGGTGCACTTTTGAGTCTAGAACAAAAAAAAAAAACCATTAATCTAGAGGGCTGTAGCTAGAGAATGTGATCGGATTTTAAAAAATATCAATTTTGTGGATTTGGCGTGCGTTTGAAAAAAAATTGATTTTTGACGAAAAAAACGGCAAGTTTTTTGTTAATAAAAAATCAATAAATAAAGTTCTTGAAAATTCCGATCGACATTCTCAAGATAATGTAAATGTTCACATCTGGTTAAAATTTCAAGTAAAAAAAATGAAAATTGTTCGAGTTATGCTGCGTGCCATTTTGAAAAACGATGTTTCGAGAAAAACGCGTTTAAAGTTTTTTTTTTTTTTTATTTATGGCGGCGACCTTCATTTCCTAAGGACAACGAATTTTTTTTCGCACAGGACCTTTTTTTTCTTATTCTAGAGGGCTTAAACTATTTTTTAAGCCAATAAAAAAAAAATCTATTTTTCAAAAAATTTACAGTGGCCTTACCCCTTAATGCGTTGTGCACTTCCACTTGATTTGACGCCACTTTACCATAGACTAACTCTAAGACCCGTAGGTCCAGAACAAATACGATTTTTTCTTGGCTCAGTCAGTACTAGCACATCGGTCCAAAGCTCGGTCCCAAGCTTAATAATGCGCCCCTAATAATGAACTCACACGAACACACTCTCAAATATTCTGTCAAAATATCACAGCAAATCAAAACAAAGGCACAAATATGTACAGGAATGTGCTGGCTTCAAGGTGTACTTCAGACCAAGGGGTTCGACAACAGTGATCCAATTGCAAATCGCTAGTTTCATTCTGATTGTTGATTTTACTGCATGTAACAAGAATGTAAACATGTTGTTCCACGAAATAAAGTGGAGAGTTTCAGCTGTCACATGAGTGAAACGTTTCAGCGATCCGTGAAATAATTCAAAATCTACACAGAAATAGAAGTGTCCGAAATTAACGTTGACAGGCTTTAGTTTTCACTAAAAATAATTTGCGTGGCATTTGATATCAAGATCGTAATGTAGGTTGCAATGTGAACGGGGTTTAATGCTACACGCTAAAATGACTGTCTCTAATTATCTTTTCGAGAGAAAAAAAAAAAGGAATA